>JAQIWJ010001364.1:0-11687 GCA_034695185.1 Discolaimus major
TACGCCTCAAATTGCGCAATAATAGAAATTCACGCTTACCCAATTCTTCTGGTAATTGCGGGAATTCGTAGATATGCTCGCACGTGTTCTTGCTGTTCGGTATGCAGAAACCGAATTCGAAATCGAAACTTTTCAATAACCGATCGCGAAAGAAATGCCTCTCGATCATTCGAAATTTGTTCACCGGTTTATCGCCGACCGTGAATTCCACTCTGAAAATAGAAATGCGATCAGGAATTGCATCGCAGAAACGCGTGCGTTTGGAATGTACGCGTGATCGATCGAGATTATTAGAAAAAATCGATCAAGAAATCCACTTACGTTGCTCCGACGTGCTTCAAACGCAAGAATTGCGGCGTGAATTGATATCGAACGAAACGTCCAACATTCGGATCCGTCTCCTCGATGGCATGTTCGTATTCTTCGATTTCGTCTGAAACTGGGAAATCGTATTAAAATTGCGCAATTTAAGAATTTAAAAGTATACGCTCTTACCAACCGACGGCTTGGCGATTTCGAATAATACGGCGCCCGAATCGAGATCGCGAATTTTAAAGCGTGTGAATTCGATATCGTACACATTCGCATCCGGACGGCAAAGGTAATCTGAAAAATAAAATGCCATCTCGTTAGTTTTCATGAAGAAAAACATCGCTCGCTTGCTTTGATGGATAAAAAGGGATAGTGGGGATGAAAATTGGAGCATAACAACGCACTCGATATTAGAAAAACACTTGCCCGCAGAGATGGGCAACACAAAAAAGGCGGACATGGAAAAAGGCACCACTCGATTCTTATTCATGGCATATTGAGAGAAAGAGAAATCAATATTCGACTCGCAGGCAAGAAGGTGCATGGAAGCCATCGACCACGGCCGGTTCCTCGAGAGAAAGATGGATTCTTAGCAAACGGATGTCATATTTCCGATCCCTGCTATTCAGCCGGCGTACAGTACACCTTCGGATTATGTGGACATGGAAAAGAATCGTCATAGCAACGCTTTGACAAACCCTCCAGGGCAGGGGCAGAATGTATCTGCCAAAAGGGCATGGATAAATACGGATTAGCCTTTTCCCCGTGACAACATCGTACGAAAAATGGCAAAGATTGAAACCTGAATTGACCCTCCCCCCCCCCGTTTTCGATGGGCATGTTTAGGCAATTTCACGAGTAGAAGCCAAACGTGTATTGGCTAGACAATAAATTAGCCAATTTCAAAATCCCCAGCCCTGATGAAAACATCTCGCCAAGGCCATGGATGTTTTTCCGCATCACATCCAGCATGGGAAGAGATTTTTTAAAAACACTGCTTACTTTTGGTCACTTTGGTCAAACGAAGTACATCGTCAGGCGCAACGGAATCTTTTTGAAGTAATTCTTCTTCCGTCAATGGTTCTGCTCGATTTCCGGATACGCTGATTGTAGATGCAGTTTGTTTCGACCGCATTGCCCTTATATTGGGAGAAAATTCTTGATATCCACGTGGAGATCCGAATGTGATCACTGAGTATCCAATTGAAACCGACCGCCTTTCTCCAACGACGAATAATCTAGGAAAAAAGATCATTGTATAAATAAGGACACTCGGACAAGTTCAGGCGGGGAAGGAAGGAGAGTAGCTATGTAAAAATGGAGTGGAGCTTAGTAGAAGCCGACAGGCCTCGCTTCAATCGGGCCTCTCCATGGACCGAATGGCCAAGTAAAGCATTGATAAAAGAGAGCTTTACCGGGGCAACGCCGGCCGGCACACGGGGGCCACCCCTGTTTCTGTCCGTATTAGGTAACGAGGTACCCTTCGACTGGCCCCTAGTTACCAAGACGACAAGCTAACGAGGGTCCAGAACCTCGCACCGTACCTACGTCTAATTGGAGGCAGACCTCGAGGAAATAGGATAAATAAAAACTTCATCAAGAAATTGCCAAAAGCATGGGATATTTCTCGACAAGTCAATTAGCTAATACAAAAGCAAACTTCGCATCGTATGATGACCACCGCCATAAGCTACAGTAATCCGATGGTCAACAGCTAACTTGGAAGCTATGGACCTAGATGGTTATACGATTGTCCAAATGCACTGGTCACTAGAGTCCCACAGGGTCACATGGAACTACAGTAACCCGAGCAGGGCATGCCCAAAGAATCAGCTAACTAATCACAAATAAGCATCATCAAAATAATGAAGCGATAATCGCTTTTCCCAATCATCGAACTCGGAAGAATTCAAGCTGAAATTTATTACAGCATTCGTAATAATAGCATAAAAATTGCTACGCCTCAGTCATGTCAAGGTAAAAAATGACGTAGCTAAAACCATGACACCATGTCATAGCATAAATTGCGCAATTATGATAAACATCTCGATGCGAAAAAAGCATAAATTTCTTACAATAAATGCGTACTCAAAAATAAGTCAGTGGGCGATATAAATGAGATAACTATAGAAACAATAATCCGCTCGATGAATGATACAGAAATTCCAAAGGATGCGCAAGGCTAAATAAATGAGACTCCCCAAAAATCCCATTATAAACCTGATGGATGGATCAAATAGTGACGGGAGAAAAAAAGCGATAATCAGATACATAAAACCCTATACCTTATTCCACTCAAAGAGGCTAATCTATAGAAATATTCATGCTGTACAGGTGCAAAAATCCCCCTTATAAATAACACCGGACAAAGAATACTTCAGCATAAAGAAATGCACGCTCCAGATCTTGTTACCATTCTCATTTCCGGTGATTATTCTCAGACGGATCGACGATAGCCGGAGCGCAACTGACGTATGCAAATACGAATTTCAAGCATCCGAGTTCGATCAACGAACCGTGACGTAAAATTGCGCTACCATCCCAGCCGATTTGATATCCCGCTCGATCCCGTGAATCGCAATGGCATGACGGGGAACTGATCTGAAAACAAGGGGGCATTATTCAAGATTCCAACTTCTAAAATTGTCCGCTTACTATTGATGCTAAAGTCGACGTTGACGTTGATCCAAGAACATCGTTGCGATATCCTGAGCCTGGTTCTTTCGACAAGTGATCACGAATTTGCTCGTCGACGCTGTTGATATCGATTTCGAATGGCTTTCTCTCCTTGGCTCTGTCGCAATCGACGCCGTAACGAATTCCATCCACGACGCTACCAAGCGGATTGTAGTTCAATAGTTCAAACCGTTGAGAATACTGAAAAATGAAGGCGTATCAGTAATGGAAATGCAAAATCTAGCTCATCATACCTTATCGAAATAAATAGTAGCCTGATGTTCTGATATCGAACGGCAAATACCAGCGGCCGACAGATCAATAGTACACCCGCCTAGAAAGAAAAATTCTTTGAGACTAACATCAACAGAAGTGAAAAAGCGGCTTACCAAGGCCAACAGAAACCACTGGCGACTGAATAGGAATCGCTGAACACGAACGAAGCGGTTGTAAAGCCGACAAGATTGGTCGATGTTGAATAAGATCTGAAAAAAAGGAAGTCAGCATTTCCCCTCTGCTAATGCCATTTTAAATTCAGCTTACCTTTGCCGAAATCCAAAGGCCTAAGTATTGGTACAGGAGTATCGCGACGTAACTGCTGAATTCTTTGCGATGCTAATAAACCGGCTAATTCACGGTCGAACGCTACATTGAACGACGTCCCGGTTGTGGCATTATCATCGAATCCAGCCGATGCTGAAAGAAGTAGCGGATGATTTGAGGACCAAATACAAAACGGGTTCTCATCTCACCTTTCTCAGGATTGAATATTCTTTTAGGTTGCCGGCTTTGACGCGGTGAATCGACCAGGGTACTACTTTCCGAGGCGCTTCGTTGCCGTTTACTGGGCCGATTACCATTCTCCGCTTTGGACACGATTGAACCCGACTTCCCGACGCCAAATGCAGACGAACATGGAGATCCAACGTTCATTGATGCGCTGCTTTCGAAACCAGATGATAGACGTTCAGCTGCCGATAAGAATATCACTTGTTCTTCAACGGGGATGCGTATCTCGTTTTCCAGTTTCTCAAGCATCGCATGACGAGGAGTGGTGCGTTGAAAATATAGGCCCTTGATGGAATCGGGTACCTGAAAATACATCAATTTTGAGAAGCGGCAGCAGCTTGCCAATCAATTGCACTTACGCGAACTCTCGCCCTTGAAGGCGGGTGCCATTTTCGAAATCGATGAGGAGGATGATGGTTTCGACCTTTTCGCAAGAATTCCAATTTGACCAAGTGATTGTCGATTGGCTGCCGCGCGTGCTTGTCCCATAGACGCATACGTTCCGTATAGCTCAGCGATTTGAGGAATTTCTCATCCTACAAAAGGAAAAATCTCTGATACTTTGAAACCAGAGCAAAATCAACAAGCTTACCAAAATGCGTTCCACATGATTTGAACACATCCATCGTTCTTTTGGTATTCCGGGCAGAGGCGGATCAGTACAATCGGTGTGAAATAATAACGGGCAATAATCGCACTGTACCAACGGGGCAATCCTCCGACTCCTGAAAATCGGAGACATTAGACCGGTTGAAGAACAGAGGTAACATTGCTTACTTATTGCAAACGAAGCAAACTTTGATCGGACGAAGAATCATACCATTCGGATCCGGTTGATGCGGGAGCCGCTTTCCTTTTTGCGTCATATTACGACGAGACAACATGTAGCTGCCTGAAAAAGCAATATTCATATTGCAACTGTCACCAGGTTGGTGACAAAAAATCAGCATACCTGGGAATTCATTATCTCGCCTCAATTCGTCTGGCAATTGGAATTCCTGCGAATTCATGACCGACGCCGCCTTGCTCAATAGGAATAGCCCCTTGGCCGCAGCAGATTCTTGCTCATCGTCTTGATCGATGTCCGACAGGATCTCAATATCGGGTTGTTCGGCGGAAGGCTTCTTTCGCTTTTGTCGCCCCGTATCTGCTGCCGCGTTGTTGATGTCTTTGTGCTTCTTCATAATTGCGATCGCGGCTAGAGCGTTTCTTTCCGATTCGGTCAACTTTCCACCGACGCGGCTTGTGGACTTCGGCAAAGACGCATTTGCAGTTGCACCAGCGGTTGCAGAAGATGCGTCACCACCAGCATGCTTCTGAAATGAAACATTTGCAATACTAATAGCAGAAATCTGAACCGCAGTACTTACGAATCCATTAGATTTTGAAATCGCACCAGCCAGCGTAGCGTTGTTGAGAGAATTAGACGTTGCAGCGGCGAACAGGGCTCCCAAATTGACGCCATTTAATTCGGATCGATGACAACGATTGCACAACCATTTTCCTTCCGGAAGATCGCCCGACGCCAAAGGAGGATTGCTAAAAGACGAATATGGACTAAATTCGGGCATATGCAAATTAGTAGCACAATCAGCACTTACTGGCATTGCAGATGAAACGAAGCCGGACATCGGTCGCAGCAAATTAATTCGCCACCATCACGGCAACTATCGCATACTTGACTATTGACCGAATTCCATCGTTTCGACGTTGTACTTTCACTGGCACCGCTCGTACCAGCGCCACCGACCGAGTACGAATTCCCTTGTTTATTCCCACTTCCATTAACGCACGTGGACGTTTTCGATTTCAATTCAAATACCGGCGGCGAGATGAGGGCTTCGATTTTCTGAAAAATCAATACTATAACCTTGACGCAATCAATTCCCCAAAAATGGGCAGAATTTTGAAAAAGCGATGAGCAAAAGATTTTGCACGCCTAGCGGCGAGAGAAAATCTGCCTTTATAAATTACCAATATGCTGCCTTCATGCGGATGCAAGGGAAAAATTAACAAACCAACGATTTTGGGGGGACCTCGTAAATTTGGAAATTTCCAATGCACAATTTCACTAGTATCAAAAAATCCATGCCAAATTTTATAATTATACTTACATCCATGAGACTATCTTGCAAATTATATTCCCGGAAATCCGTGGCCGCCATAGTTGATCAGAAATTCCAGAAATGGTCCGGAAACGGAAAACTTGAATATCGATGGGAATTCGGTTGAACAAATACGTCGGCGATAAATACAGAATTCTGACGATCAAGTTGAATGTGATTAGAATTATCAATACGACACGGATTTGGATTACATTTGAAATCGATAAGATGAAATCACGGATAAAAAATCCAGCTGGAAAACTCGATTTCAGAAAATTCGAAGCCGCGACCCGAAATATTTTCCGGGCATTTACGATCGTCGCGCACAATATGGAATTCTTATATCAAATCACGGCTAACAAAGATTCCGATGGCGCTCACAATGGAAAATGCATGGAGGGAACTTGGAAATTCTGTTAGCCGTGAGATGAATCAAGGCTGATTCGGCTGCTGTTTCGGCGAAAAAAAAGTGAATTTTAGCATTGATTTTATCGCCCGCCCAGTTTCCTCTCGTGATCACTGATTTATCCAATTAAATTCAGCCGATATATTCGGAAAATACTTCACTCGATTATCAATAATGACGAAGAATACGGGCAATGCGTCGTTTCGTAAAATTAATGTGGACGAAATTGGCGAAGATGGAATTATGGACGAAGACGCCGACGTGGATACTCCTGGTTTGGGTCCGGACGAGCAAGAAATTAAGTCGTATTTAAATTCCAATCGTCATTTGGACGCGTTGAAAGCCGCGTTAAAGAATCCGCCGTTGAAAACTCGCAATCAATCCATCAAAGATAAAGCCACTCAATTGATGGTACACGTATTGACGAATTTCAAATTGGCCGATATCGAGAACGCCGTGAAATCGTTGGATCACGATCAATTGGATTTATTGATGAAATATATTTACAAAGGATTCGAATTCCCGGAAGGCGGCAGTTCGTCGTCTTTATTAGTTTGGCACGAGAAAATCGTGGCCGTCGGTGGAATGGGATGCATCGTTCGCGTATTGACCAATCGAAAACGTTTGTGAATTCGAACAAATTTGGAATATATTCTCGGATATTCGGACATTTACACGAATGCGATCATCTTTTGGACTTCAATAATATTCAAGGTATTCCGTTTATTGTTAGCTTCCAAATCCGTTTGGGTACTGTGATTTTGATTAATTTACTGATGATATGTGCTTTTTTGAAAATTTTCAATTACTCAAATATGAATTGATTACGAATCATTGTCTTGCTTGATGCTGTCTCGAAATTCGCTACAATGCGAATATTGTTTTCTTTGATTTTTCTGCGCTGTATTAGCTAGAATGATCGCTCACTGCTGTTTTTACGCGGTGTCGTTCTTTGGTTGACATTTCTGGTCGACCCTTTTTCGTCACGTGCTGAATATGGGGCATTTTTTGGGGTCTTCGATGGTCGAAGTCGGCGTTCAGTCGTGGTGACAGGCGGCGTAAATTTGTGTCACCCGTTTGATTGACAGAATCATGTAAGATCCGGCATCCGGATTTTGAATCCATTTTTGGATAGTTTCGGATTAGCTATGAAGGCTTCAGAAGCCTTTTTGATCAGCTTAGGATTTTGAGCAGTCTTCTTCAGGCAGGCTTCCTGAGGAAGATTTCTTCATCCGTTTTGGATTAGGTTAGTCAGATTAGGATTTTTGAAGCCTGAGAAATTAGGATTTTTCTATACGGATAGCTAGCTCGAAGGCTTTAGAACCCTGGCATTTACTTGCTGTTGGATTTTGCATATTTCGATGATTCATCCAAGGTCGATATCTAGTGATCAATGCGCGTACAGTATCCGCCCTCGTTCTTCCCCAATTACGTCCTTGGACGTATGATGAACTTCCCCTTTTCGGTCTAGAAAAGGCAGGACAGGACCTGCGTATTATTATTCAGTAGGTGTTGTTGGCCTTCGACATTTTGAGTCGTGGACGGCTTGGTGGTGCCTGTCACTCCTCAACTCAAAAACGACCGCCTCCCTCTCGCGATATGTTTGCGAATTTTCTACTGTGCCTCTGCTGAGCAGATTTTCTTTTATCGCCATCTTTGGGCGAAGTATTCTTTTTGCGTACTCTTTTGGGACAGTCTCTCTCTCTCTCTGTGCTGTCTCTTTTGGTAGTTGATTTTATATAGTAGGCAGCAGATGAAGTGGCTATGCCGTTTCGGTTGGGGTATGGGAAGGTTTTTCAGTTGAACGATGTGTTCGACGTGCCATGCGGCGGTGAACGTATTTTACTGGTCCTAGTCTCTGCCTGGCACCGAATGCTGAACCGCCTCCCCCCCCTTCCTTTTCGTCGGAACGAAAATTGCGGTCTGCCTATTCTCTGGACCCCGTTGCTGTCAACACCAGAACAGTCGTGTCTACGGCTATTTGAATAGCTTAACTTTTAGCTTATGCTTTTCTATCGGAAAAGTATATTTCTATTATCACTGAAAATCTCTTTTTCAGATTATTACGATCGTTATTGTGGATTTATCAATCGATTAGATGCAAAAATTCCTAATCGGAGTTTAGTGGATTTTACAAACTTCGTATCAATTCTTATATCCGATCGGTCATTATCGTATTTTGAATGAATATTATGAAGGTAGAATTTATTTGTTATTTCTTCTGGCAGCTGCGCATTCACGTGATGCAGTCGCCATGTTTTTGGCTCGTGATGGAAGCTGGATGTAGCTTCTATTGATTTTCCTCCTTCTCTCCCCGTCACGACCAAGGACACCATTGGCAAATGGGTGGTTTTCGTAGTAGAATCGAGGCTTTTCGTTTGCCAAGGGATGTTTATTAGGTTCTTCTGGATTTTTGGAAGCACTGCTTCCTCTGCTTTTTGGAAGCATCCTCGATTGATTTGATCCAGCTTTTTGATAGCTGTAGTTCAATAGAAGTTTCTTTGAGATTTTCGAAAACGGTCCATACTAGTACGTTACATGTACTCTTTCTTGGATCGAGAGAGAGATGCCCCCAGTGGCATGGTACTACCTGGCTCCGTGTCAGCATTCAGGGCGCGATCGACTAGTTTACGTTTTGTACATGTCGAATTCTAAAATTATATGCTTTGCCCAGTGCCAAGTTGGATACGCGAAGTACGTATACCTGACCGAAGAGTGTTCTCTCCTGGCCAGCCAGAGAGCAGATGTATTTCGGTATAGAAATATACGTAGAGAGGATGGGGGGATTTCGGTCGTTGGCATTTCATCTTTACTACTACGGCGTACCTTGCTCTGCTCTGCTCCCATTTTTCCCCAATTCGTTCCAATCCATTCGAACCAAGGTTGTGACACGTGAAAAAAATTAGGCAACTAGGCGCGTATGAGGTCATTTCTTTTAAAAGTATTTTTATAACGCGGTCCCTGCTGATCGGGTCCAAAATTTCGTAGACCTTATTTTGAAATCGTGGATTTTCCTCCAAGGATCCTTGGATTTTGTCGCAGCTTCTGTGACAGGTGATCCAGGAAGAATAAGCTTCCCTTTTTTTGGCAGACGACTTTTTATGACGCTTGTCAGGCATTGATGCTTGTGTCTACATTTTGGACCTGCCTGTTTTGCTCCTTATCAACTCAAAAAGGTGAATTCGAAGTTTAGCTAGGCTGGTCTGGACTATGAGATAATAGCTGTACTTTTGTGTAGCATTTGGGAAGGGGACTTGGGTCGGAATAATCAAACTGTGAATCACAGTTTCGAGAATTTCGTCTATTTTTTGACGCGTGAATCGCATCATGGTCTTTCCCCATGCGACACAGGTCAGTGACCTTCGTTTTAGGCTTCTGCGGAATTTTGTTCGGTGAGATTAAGGAAGGGAATTTTCCTGAAAATGTTGTTCAGTGTTATTGAGTGCTGTGAAATTTTATTGAGTGATTAACAATATCTCAATTCAGATATCTCGAAGCGGTCAATTGTCAACCATGATCCCGAGGCAGCTTTGGAAATCGACGTTATTACTGTGCTTATTGACCGTACTCACGTCGTGGCCATCGACGGTCCAATCGGACGCCACCAATTCCACATCGATCCCGCCGATCGTTCAATTGAATCGGATTATGTTGGAACAAAGCAACGCGTGTCGCGCATTCGACGGTCCAATATACGCGCCCAAATCGGATGCTTATTTGGACGACGATTCAGATGATCAGCAAAGATCGTCGCAAGGTAAATTGTTTTTCGCATAAAAAATTCTCTAGTAATAACTGCTCTTATTTTAGGTTCTGGATTTTGGATCGGATGCAGTCGGGATAAAATGCCGGCCATTTACAAAGCGTTAACGGCTTTACCCAACGAGACGAATTTGACGCAATTATGGATTTGGGACAGTTTACTTCCATCGATACCCGTGCGGAGTTTCGCCAAAGTACGACCGAGCAAATTGATCATCGAACGTTCGCATACCGGTGGATCGGTCAGCAACGACGTATTCGCTCCGTTGGCCGATCGATTAACGGAACTGGGATTAATGAACAATATTCTCCAAGATTCCGGCATAAACGCCGAATTATTAGCGCCGTTGCGTCGTTTGGTCAAATTAGATTTGAGTATCAATCAATTGATACACATCACAAACGCCACGTTCGGCAAATCGTTACCGTCGTTGCGCGTATTATCCATGTACAAGAATCAATTGACCGCCATCGCCGACGGCGCGTTATCGAATTTATCGGAATTACGTTCGTTGAATTTGGCCAGCAATCGACTGACCCGGATCACGGCGGCCACGTTCAAGAATTTGAATCGATTGGAATATTTGAATTTGGAGAATAATCAAATCGGCGAAATTGAACCGGACGCGTTCGCGCATATGACACGACTCCGCGTATTGAATTTGGGCGGAAATCGCCTGACGACGATCCATTTCCCGACGCCGATGCCGAATTTACGACAGTTATTCTTGAACAACAACAGCTTCCAAAGTTTGGACGATATTAAAACGGCGCTCACCACAGACGAATCCATGCCACGATTGGAGACACTGCATTTGGATCAGAATCGATTGAAATCGTTGGACCAAGAACGAGGCGGTCTCAAACGTTGGTCGTCGTTGCAAGTACTTTCGTTAGCCTCCAATGAAATCAAGGAATTGAAGAAAAGCGATTTCGACGGATTGAGAAAACTACAAACTCTATCGTTACAAGGAAATCAAATATCGGATTTGGACGACGATTTATTCTCGGAATTATCGGCGCTGAACGAACTATTCCTGTCCCAGAATCAACTGACGGAATTGGGAGAAGGCGATTTCGTCGGTTTAACGCAACTTCGAGTATTGACCGTGGGTCGGAATCGATTGATTAAAATCGACGAGCGATCATTCAACGGTTTGGAACGATTGGAGAAATTATTCCTCAACGATAATCAATTGAAATTTTTGGACAACACGACGTTCAACGGTGTGCAATCGACCATGGCTATTATCGATCTCTCAGGTGAGCGATTTTTGATCATATTTTCTGATCAATGCAATATTAGCAGTATTCTCGAATTGCGCAATTATGCACTAGGATTTAATTTTATGAATTCGCTCCTGAGAGTAGAGTTATTCTTGAAATTTGAAGCGTATAGTAGAGGAATAATGATCGCACAGAGAAAAACACTCGGTTGTCTCCCTCTCCTGGTAGAGCCAGGCGGTGCTGGTGGTTGTAAAATGAGTTAGGTGCGAAGGGAGGCTAGACAGTTGCCCTTGTGGTTTCTTTTTTCCATCGCCCCCTGCGAATTGAGGCTAGCTCGTAAGCAGCATCGCGTAATGTTTGGCTTTAATTAGGACATTTCGTGATCTAGAAAATGAGCGTAGGTGTTTTTT
>JAQIWJ010001365.1:0-11686 GCA_034695185.1 Discolaimus major
AGCTGCTGAAAATTTAGCAGCAGAGGTTCAGTAGGTAAGGGAATAATATGTCAGATGGCATGTTATTTGCTTATTCATGCATTCATGATTAAGAAAGTGAGGTGGAATTGAAGTAGGACCCAAAAAAATATGTAGTGAATTAGTTTAGTAGATTATACTTGTAATGAATATTTATTTGTAACATTATGTATGTTTTACATATATATTTGTTAGCCATGATATATTATTTGTGAAATATGGATATTTGGCATTGTCTTATTCATATATTACTTAGAAATCATTATTTGGAACATATACCATATTTTGTGCACTATTCACTTCGTTTGGAATTGTAAAAAAGTAAAAAATTGCACTGACATTTGTTCATGAATAAGCTTACGCGAGATGCAGTTTGCTAAACATGCAGGGGAAATTTGAATCTGCGATAACGTCTGTTAGTGATAAAACAGCAGCACCTGCTTCTGATCAATAACTATGGGCATAATTTGTCACAGCAGCCAGAATCATCAAAATGTCTTTTCTTGGGCCAGTGGTCACTTTATATGGTGCATCCAATACGAAATGTTCCTTAGAAAATATTGCAACTTTTCGTATTCGACCACCCAAGTGACCAGTCCATGTCGTGGAAATGATAGTTCATTCATATCCCATCGATTACCTTTCATATATCACATATCTGACATGAGCTAAACTGATTTCGTTTGATTTATATGAAATCTGTCATTATTTTATGAAAATAAAGGCTTGTATCTGTTTTCGCGTTCGCCTTCATCCAACTGGCAATGTGATCGCTTTTTTCAGATTTGCCGTTCATAATTGTATGGCACATGGACACGGCTACCATTCAGTTAGCCGTGTCCATGCGGTTACCATACCTTCCCGCTTTTTCCTGCCATACTTGCCATTGCTACTGATTTGAATTTTTGCAATAAGTATTTTCAAGGCCATGATGCGTGGCTGCGGTCAGTTATCCATGTTGTCAAAAATCCGCTCATTTTTTCCAGCCAGTCTGGCTGATTCGTCAATTTTGCCTATGATTTCCTTTTAATTGCCGAAAATGGCAAGCGAAATGATGAATATCCTAAAAACCTGTTCGATATGTAAACAATCGTTTTCTACCTTACGCGATTTGATCGATCATGAAAAATCCCATCAATCCGATTCAACTGCTTCCAGTATTACATCGAATTCAAAAATTGACGGAATATCAAGGAACGCTCGTATTTCGGACGCACATTCATTGCGCAATCATGAGAAGAAACGTGAATTTGATGACGTCAAGGTGAAGGCTGATCCGAACTCCGAAAAACGGATTAGGATTCATAACAAAATGCCATGCTGGCCTTGCCAAAAATGTTGGAGCTTTTTCCACAGGAAACGGGAACTGCGCGAACATACGAAGCAAGAGCATACGGTGCAGAATTTGGATAGTTCAAAATGGAAAAGTTTGGGCGCACCCGCGTGGAGGGAGCCTGATGCGATCGGTATCACTGATCACGATGATATATTGGATGGTGAACCAACAGCATCGGATCCAGCTAATCCTGGAGGATCAACATCGCCTATTATCCCAGCGATCAGTGATCCTTGTCGTATATCAACTAAATTGATCCACGAGACTTTACCTTCAGGGGTCCCGAGCCAGGACGACTCCACACCGCCACCAGACCCTCATGCATGGGTCTCGGTCAAAGTGGGTACGTCGAATTCTTGGGCAGAACCGTCAGCTCGGAGGAAAGATGCTCATTATTGCAAATACTGCCTTGCTTATTATTACAAAAATATCATATCATTGAAGGAACATCAGAAGCGTCTGCACATTTCGGACACTGGTCAAATGGTGTATTTCTGTTCAACATGCGACGATCCCTGGGCCAGGAGGAAATGTAGAACTTACTATCCCAGCGAAACAGCGTTATTGGAACATTTCGCGAAAGAGCATGAAAAAGCGTCGAATTCGACTTCGGGTTTTTGCCCATATTGTTACACTAATTTCGGTGATAAAACGAAATGGAAGGCTCATCAAAAGCATATGCATAATTCGATGGATAAAAATGCATTGTATTATTGTTACAAATGCGAACGGAGAGGGCCTGTGTACAAGAAAAAGATCTGCAAATATTTTCCCAATGAACAAGCGTTGAAGGAACATTACGAAACCATGCACGGTTCCATGTGTCGAGGAGCCAATGGGTCGAATGCCAAGAATCGCAAGAAATCGGCCAACGACTCAATGGATGCTGCGCATGCGTGGACTCTGGTGAAAGAAGAGATTCCTGATGTGGATTTGGATCATTCAAGTGATTCATTGGATCGCAGGTCCAAACGTGGTGCCAGCACCAGTTGTCATGGACGTATCAGTATGGTATCCGGTCCGAGGAAAACTGCAAAATCATTGAAACGCCTGCATGGAAAAACCAGTGGCCATAGGAAAAAGCAGAAAACGAAGAAATCGGCCAAAACTTCAGATATGGATGCCAAAGCTGCATGGACAATAAAACAGGAAGAAATACCTGTTAATACGAAGGAACAGTCAGTGACAAATTCAACCTCCAGTCATCCAAGCACTTCAATGGCACTGGACACTGGTTTGGTGAAGGTAGAAATAACTGATCAGGGTGATATCCATCACAAATCACATTGTGATTTATCGGTACGTAATATTAAGCAAGAGATAATCGTTGAGTAACTTGATTATTTGTGCTCATGGTATAAATTTGTTGATCAATAAATTACTTATGCTATGCTTTTGTGTTCACTGTACTGTGTGAAAAGATGCGATTGCGCAAGAACTGTATGTTTGAATATGTCACAATTTATTATGTAGTAATGATCATTTTCAGGTTCATCATCGATCAAATGTAATCAATACCAATGTCAAGGATCAGTTCACACCCAGTATTCGACTGAACATTCTCTAATTCATCCAAGAACTCTACAGTGCAAATTATTGGGATAATATATTATCCGAAAATGCCTCGTCGATGTGTTGTTCCTGGATGCGGATTGAGTGAACGATATAAATCTGGTGAAAAATTACACTCATTCCCTCGGAGTCCAGCATCCAGAAAAGCATGGAATCTATTGACTGGAATTCGTGAATGGCAGATCACTACGAACACTTGCGTCTGTTGTCGTCATTTCGAGAAAGGAAATAACACCGCATGCGATAATTTACCAATATTGAACACTGGAAAGAACGAGGCAGAAACGAGATTGATCATCGCCAATTATACGCGTGAAATTACGTTGAGAAACGAACGACCGTTTGAATCTGTTATCGTAGATGGGGCGGTATTTATGGAACCCGAAGAAGTGTACGATTCTCAGGATATTGGTAAGGATGACTTTTCGCATTTGATGATGGCCATGTATGGACAAGGTCGGGGGAGTGACAGAATTCAAATTCTCCCTCCCAAATGTTCAAAAATTTGGTTAAAATTGCGCAGTTTAGCCAAAAGTTCAAATAATTGCGCGACTTTCCTGAAATTTTGAGTGGGGATGGTGGTCAGATGTGCATTTTTCTCGAAAATTTTTCGGCCTAGGGATTTATCCCCCCCCCCAAATCCCACTTGTCCACACATGATGATGGCGAATTTTAAATGTCGAAGCGTTGCCTCAACCTGGTATTTTTCAGATCAGGCTATTCCTGATCAAGTTGAGGACGTAGCCAGGTATGAGACCGTTGGAACAAGGCAAACGGAAAATCACGTCCTGCCGATAGACCCATCAAGCCTTGCTGCCATGTGTTGCGTTCGTGGTTGTCCAACTCGTCCATCAGATTGTGTCGTCCTAAGCTTTCACAGGATACCGAGAAATCCTAGGCACAGTAAGATTTGGATCCAAAATATCGGAACGACGAAAACTGGTCTTATTCCATCAACGTATTCTCGAGTTTGTTCATTGCATTTCGTGGATGGACAACCGACCGTGGTTAATCCGTATCCTGTACTGCATATGGGACATCATAATGCGATCATTGGCGTGAATAGCGAAGTAAGTCGGTTTTTTTCTATCACAATTCAGATGTCTCCCTGTTCCATGAATTCTGCCCCGCTTGCGTGTGCCTCATTTTTAAATGCTGAAATACCATGTTATTTCAGGGCGACACTGATCAAGATGCTGTCTCGGTCAACAGTGCACGTGTGCAGCATTTGAATCGACCTCAAGATTCTCGAATATGTTACAAAGGTAAACGAGTTTGTGGCCACTTGGACGCCAGTCAGTGTTGAATATTTCAGGAAATGGTATTACTGTATTTGGAAATGGACATGGACAGAAACCGAGTCGCGTATTATTGGATAATAGTGAACATTCTTATCATGGATATGTACAATCTGGTACGGATGGGCGAATTCCTGAAGTTGGACATGAAGAAACGATTAGTAGCACCGAAATTCCTAATCTCTCGAATTTGGAATCTGCGCCCGCATTGACTTTGATGAAGGTAGAAGTACCCGATGTGGATCTGGATAATTCAGACGTATTCTATCACCAAACCAAAAAACCTGCAAACGCCAGTCAGTCAAATTCAAAAAATTCATTGAAGCGCCTGCATGGAGAAACCAGTAGTCACAGGGAAACGCAGAAAATGAAGAAACCAGCCAATGCTTCCAGTTTGGAAATAAAAGCTGCATGGACCACAGCAGTAAAGGAAGAAGTACTTACTGATATTCATGAAAAGTCTGCCATGACTTCAAGCTCCACTGGGACAAGCACTTCAATGGGATGGGACACTGCATTGGTGAAGGTAAAAATAACTGATCAGGGTGATATCCATCACAAATCACATTGTGATTTATCGGTATGCCATATCAAGCAAGAGATAATCGATGAATAACTTGATTATTTATGCCCATATTATGAATTTCTCAATCAATAAATGCCTTATGCTATGCTTTTGTGGATATTGTATGAAAAGATGCGATTGCGCATCCTGTACCTTTGGCATGTCAGAATTTATTATGCAGTGTAGTTAAATTTTTCAGGTTCACCATCGATCCAATATTAATCAATAGCCAAGCCAGTTCGGGGAAATGACTGTATCGTGTTGTGTTCGTGGTTGTCCAATTCGACCATCGGATCGCGACATCATAAGCTTTCATAGGATTCCGACGAATCCTATACACTGTAAGATTTGGATCCAAAATATCGGAACGACGAAAACCGGCATCGTTCCATCCACGCATTCTCGAGTTTGTTCATTGCATTTCGTGGATGGACGACCGACCATGGATAATCCATATCCTGTACTGCAGATGGGTCATGATGATGTAATCGCAGGGGTGGACTATCAGGTGAGTAGATTTCTATCGCACCCTGCCAAAACTGCTGTTTTGCTTGTACATCATTCCAAATTCTGAAGTACCGTCCATTTTAGGATGCTCCTGGTGCTGAGATTCCTTCACGGTCAGTCTATGGTTCGTGGATGAGACATTTGAATCGACCTCAGGGTTCTCGATTGTGTTACAAAGGTACGAGAATTTGTGTCAGCCTGGAATCAATCTTGCAAATGAATATTTCAGGAAATGGTATTACTGTATTCGGCCATGGCCATGTCCAGAAACCGAGTCCCGTATTATTGAATAGTAGTGAACATTCTTATCATGGATATGTACAATCTGGTACGGATGGGCGAACTCCTGAAGTCGGACATGAAGGAACTATCGGTAGCATCGAAATTTCCAATGTCTCAAATGTGGAATCTGGACCAAAACTGCCTAGTGTGGATCTGAATAATTCAGAAGTATTACGTCACCACACCAAGAAGCCTGCAAACGCCAGTCAGCCAAATTCGAGAATTTCATTGAAGCGCCTGCATGGAGAAACCAGTGGAATCCAAAGCAAAAAGCGTGCCGTTTTGAATGCACCAACGGAAGATTCGGATGTGAAATACCAAACAGCATGGACTGTGGTCAAACAGGAACAGTCAGAGACAGATTCAAGCACCACTGGGACAAACGCTTCAGTCGGACTGGATACTTCTTTGGTGAAGATGGAAATTACTGATCAGCCTGATGGATATCAGAAACCGCAGTTCGATTTTTCAGTGCGCCATGTTAAACAAGAAATCATTGATGAATAATCTTGTTTGCATTTGTGCTTATCATAAATTTGTCAATCAATAAACAGTTTATGATTTGCTTTTGTGTGCACTTTGTGGAAATATGCGTTTTTCGCATTCTTATCTTCTCATTTCTTGCCGTGATTGGACTAATTCTGTACAGTGTAGTTTTTCAGCTAACTATTTTGGTGGTCAAATTGACAATGTCATGTTGCGTCGCCAGTTGTGATAGCCGATCGGGCAGAAGATTCCCGCTTGATTTGAATGAAAAGAAGAAATGGATTCTGGCCATTAGAATTAATAATCGTGGTCCCGATTGGTATCCCACTAAGTTTTCCAGGGTTTGTTCGAGACATTTCGAACAAGGTCAATCGGTGCCATCGTTGCATCTGAAACGTGTCCCAAAGAGTAAAAAGAAATCGTCATTGCCTATACCGAAATTGGACACTGAACCAATGGCAGCACCTCCGGATTCGATATTGTGTTACAAAGGTAAGCATATTTCGGTCACCCAGGATACAGGATACTGAAAGATGACTTTTCAGGAAACGGTATTACTGTATTTGGTCATGGTCATGGTCGTGGTCAGTACCAAAATCGTCAATTATTGAACGATGGATTCGCTAAGAATGAACACAATTATCATGGATCTGTAAATTCTGATATTGCAAGACACACTCCTGAAATGGAACATGAAGAAAGTTCCCACATCGAAATTCCAAAGATATCGAAAATCTCAAATATGGAAACTGCATGTGCATGGACTGTAAAGAAAGAAGAACCATCTGATGAGGATTATTTTGCTTCTGGACAGTCAAGCAGTTCCATGATCGATCAGAAATATGATGTTGATCAGAATTCTGGGGCTTCTGTCTCATTGATCAATATTAAGCAGGAAATAATTGGTGATTAGTGTATACTCAATGACTTTCATTATCGATTTATTATCTTTGGTATGGATGCATCATAAGTATAACGCAGATAGAAAGTTTGATGACTGTAGTGCGGTGTAATTCCATGACTAACTTTCAGTTTGGTCATTTCAAAAATTTCGCATAATCCATAATCAAGCCTTACATGAAGCATCAGCACTAATAAGCATGTGTACATACGAAAATGACTATTTTTGAATGGTATAGACATATTTGCCTACCATAGGTAAAAAAAAAGCGATGAAGACAGTTGGTTAATCTTGCAAATAAAGAATACTGTACAAATGAGTGTGAACTTGGAGGCATTATTCCTGATGTACATGATACTCCTAGCATACCAACGATTTCTTGCTCATAAATTGAAGTTTTATAGGCGAAATTCTCATCAGCTACACTACTCGCATGGTGACTTAGTCAAATGGCCTCGAATGCTGGCATTTTGAATAAATTGTTGATCGCAAATTTTGCACGTGAACATTGGCATTTCAAGATGTTTCCACGCATGGTCAATTGCCAAACGGTACTGTAAACCGCCTTTTTGCCCAATTGCACCCTACATCGCGTTCACATTTCATACAGGTGATCGTCTTGCTAAATTTGAGAGATCGCAATAACTGCATGCAAAATTCCTTAGTCGAAGTACGCTGGCCCTGGAAAATTTAACGCGGAATCATAGGTACACTCAATTTGAAGCTGTACATTTACCTTTCCTGAGCAATCATTTCCATATTAAAGGGTGTTTGGTGGATCTTCGACATCGATGATTGACAGCCAGGTCAGTCGCACAACCTCCCTCCCTATCCTTCAGCGTGCACGCACCTGTTGGCCACATGGTGACCTGTCCATCATCGACATTATAGTGTCATTCGCAGACTGATCATTTGCACCGCTTGTGCCACCAAAGCATCGTTTGATCATTGTGAAGATCTCCGGCTGATGATCGGATGTCATGTCTTCGCAATACTCTTGTGAGTATGAACGCTGGTGGCAATTGTGAAATGATATTTCATTGATTCCCATTTTGAACACTGAAATGCACACAGCTTGTATTTGAACATTTTCGCTTGATGGACCAAAAGCATGGCCCACAACTTTATATCCGTGCATGGTTTTATCTTGTAGCTGTGCATCACAAGACGTATGTCAACATGAAATAATGGTAGATTTGGGGTCAAATAAATCTGTCCAGTAATGGTAGCAAGCCAAGCATAAGATTTTATGCTAAGATTTTTCAGATGCTTGTTAGTGCCCTTATCAAATTACATCTAATCTGCCTTATTAGATTCGGAATAATGGAAAATAGTGAGAGTGGGCGACAGAAAATATCCGCTTCACTTAACTTATGATTGTTTTTACGCCATGGAGGCCTAATGCTGACGTAAGACATGTTGGAAATGCATCAAGCAAATTGGCAGTTCGCATGACAACAGCAGATATTGGCACCACCAGCATGGTAAAATTATTTCTGGCGTCCGTTCTCTTCAGAATCACCGTATCAGGAGTTATTACTCCCAATCTCGTATAGTTTAGAAGAAGAATCGATCATACTATCTGTCTGAAATGTATACCTATCATTTGAAAGTTCTGAATCGCATCGATAATTGTGATCAAGATATGGCTGATGACGATCAGCCAGGCCCCAGTGGTATGAATATGCGTAGTCATAAGATCTTTATCACCCAAGCGAGTATGGATACTGGCATTGAGGACGATCGTCAGCCAGGCCCCAGCGGCATGATCGTTCAAAATGATCAGAACCAAGAGACACCAGATGCTGCCATTGAAGAACAATATCATTCCGATATAACTGGTGAACAAGAAACGGACGCCGTCTTGATGTTCTCTCAACGAGTGACCATCGCAGGTTTGGAAGAAGCTTTCAACAATGCCTGGTTACCTGATCGAAGCATGTTCCGAATATCTTTAATCCTAGCATTCGCCATGATCGCATATCAATCATATAATATCGTATTGCAATACGAAAGTGTCGCAACCGTTTTCATCGATCAGCAAATACAGAAAACAGCACCATTCCCAAATGTTTCCGTATGTTTCCCAGTCTCGACCAATTCTACAGTAATCCTAGAGGACATAGTGCTGTCAGAATCGTTGGAAAAGAAAATGAACGAGAATCGATACTCTCGAGAAGATGTATTGCAATTTTATGCAAAATTACGTTTGTTGGAAGATGTAACAGCTTCAACATACAAATCTTATCTCTACCGTAGCATATTTAGCAGGTTCTTTTACGATGCTGAAAGGCAATCGGCATGGCGAAGTCACCCAGGCGTATTTGATCAAGAATTTTTCTCATGCAACAGATTCTTATCAAATTGCACCTTCAAAGGTCGAAATTTCGATTGTTGTCAAAACGCTCAGCTATTGTTTTTATGGCAATATAATTGCTTCGAAATTAATGTAAGTCTAATTTTAGTGTGTTTTCACTGAATGCTAATGTTCCAGTTTTTTAGGTTGACTCAATCCAGAAACATTTGAATCTGACTGAGGACAATGGCGGGGATGCAACAGATTTGCATAAAATCGGTCTCACATTCCATGTCAGCACTGATTGGGACATGGGCTTTTTTGATGAGAAAGGAAGCGCATCGGATGGTTATCTCATATTGGTTGGTAAAATACCCAATCAATTTCAAATTCCAGTTGCTGTACCAGCCGGTATGGATGCTGTGATCAGTCTGGCTCTGCCCAGGCAAATGCATGACACTAGTTCGTGCTATCTGAATCCGCCCACACTGAAATCTCAATTCTATTATGACTTCAATGGCGTAAATTGCCAATTCGAACTGTTGCAAAATCATACAGCCAAATATTTGGGATGCGAATTGTCCAGCTTGTCTTACATTCCGGATGAAAATAAAACGTGCTCATTATTGTACGTGGTCGTTTTTTGATATGGTTGCAAGTGGTTCTATGGATTTCAACATATATGTAAAGAAGTTACGAGCCGATGATGTCGCAAGTACTTGCACGCATAAACATGATTTTGAATTATTACTTACATGTTTCAGGCTAAAACTTACTATGAATCAATTGCGAAGGGTTCGATTTGTAAGCCTCTTTGTTCACGTTGGGTTTATCCAGTTTCGTCGGCCAGCTACAATTCAATTTCATATTTTAATCGAAGTCGACAAGAGGAAGAATACGTGCATAAATCGTGGAATCGAATAAACGTGATCATGCCCCATTCAGTGTCGATGGAGCATACGGAAAAGCGTGTATCAGTATGGTATATGACCATGTGCGAAATCGGTGGAATGATGGGCGTTTATGCTGGATTTTCAATGGTCACGTTCCCTCAAATTTTGGCGTATGGCCTTTATGCCATTTGGTGGAAACGGAAGCTGAAGACAAATGTGGTTGGTGTTATCCCACAGGCAACTTCGGTGCAAGAAACGGTAATGTGATAAATTCTTTTGTGTCATGAGAATGCAAATTGTACGATTTATGAAGATTATTTTCGGTTCATCGAAATGTCATTGTGTCCAGAATAGAAGTGACTATCTGTCAGCTGTACGAGTTATATCCTTTACCGTGATACCATCACCACTGAAGAAACCCATTCCCCAAAGCATGCATTTTTATCTTGAATTCTCTCGCCTTGGCCGATTTCAGGTTTCGGTTATATGCGTGGTAGAATGTTTTGAAAAGCTGTTTTTGAGATTGGAATGCAAAATGCATGGCTGGGTGACAAAGCAAGGCCTTTAGTGGGATTACTAACTTTTGAAAAACGTGGTGCATCATGCATGCTATCAAAGAACTTTAAGAGCAATTTTAATGCTAATATTCTAAATTCAAATGGATCAGTTAGCTTTATATGCGAAACAGCACTTTATAATGGCAATTCATGAAAAATTTGAATATTTTCCCAGATTTCAATTTACAACAACAGGCTTGCAAATACCAAAATAGCCATCATGAGATAACTGTTCAAACTCATCTTTTCGCTGCTCGATGCTTGTCGCCAATCTGCAAGCACATATGAAAAATTTCGCACACATTGCCAGCTACAATAAAAATACCTGTGTAATTGAAAATGATCTTTTGGCTGCTGAAGATTCCAGGGATTTTGATGCTGAAATATGGCGAACAGGTTTTGTATTCCATCATAATATGACATTGGTATTCATCAGTGCCAGGTGTGGTTTCATTTTCTGGAAAGTACCAGCTTCGGCCAAAGACATAATCAGGCGGCCGTATCACCTGAAAATGGATTGACATACTACTGTGCAATGGATTACTGTAAGTTAAGGCTATACTATCTGATGTATCCTCTGCTGACCAGTACTCTTTTTCGTCCACCATACAGTGTACAAAAACGCCATATCCAATTTCCAGTGCCTCACAGAATTCTTGAATTCGCATTGGAGCTTTTTATGTTCACCGAAATATGATGTGTGGATTGAAACATTCGGAGCAATGGATGCTAAAAACCACTAATTTTTGGTGTTAGGTTCGGGCAGTTCACATGCATGGCACATGTGGAACTGGTCCGACCTAAATATGGAATATTTACTTGATCTGCAATGGAATGCAGCCATAGAAGGTTAGAACCGGATTGGAACCAGTACTAACGGGTGGTAACTAAAATTTGGCACAAACTTTGGACGCCTATATCTCAAGACCCGGCTCAGAGATTTCATTTCTGTAAAGTGCATCTGAAAGCCATACT
>JAQIWJ010001366.1:0-11679 GCA_034695185.1 Discolaimus major
GATGTTGGATGATCCAGCCAGAAAGATCTTCCTGTTTTTCTCTCTTCGTGTTCAGTGATGTGCAATGACCATTTTCACGTATCGTGTCGATTGATCTGGAATGTTGAGATGAGAAAAAATGTATGCGCGAATTTTTAAGACTGATTTACGAATGTTATTCCTGATTGGATCAGATAATTGATATTTTGCTGTTCCCGATTGGGATGCCATAGATTGGCATCCAATATTGGATGCCCACGTATAAAAATTTGAAGTATCCATTGCTTCGTACATCAGAAAATTTCATAAATTCTTACCATTTTTATATTTGATAAAAAAACCATCAAAAAAATTCACACAATGAACAAGATTGTGAAATCCATGATACCAGTAAACATTTGCCCTAGCATAAATTATCACAGTTACAACCAAATCCCTCATTCACGATACAAAATATCCTGTACTAGCCTCAGCAGAAAACGCCTAATGGATTTTATAAAATCCTCCATTCAAAAATAGAATTTTTGCACATGAATATGTCAAAGAAAAAGAAGCCCTAATTCATCAATGCGAACATGGGAGCAGCAAAACAGCAGCAATTTTGACATGAAATTGAAACCAAAATGTTCTCGCATACCCACGATTAACGAAAAATTTGACCAACCAAGAAAAATTAAGGCGATCCGAGACGTCCAGTAGATTCATCTTGCCTAGTATGCATACGGGAGCAATTCAAAGCTCGTCCCTGGCCAACGTGTATCGATTCCTCGACGGTTTTAATTTCTGGAATATCGATTCGGGTGGTGACGTTCGTTGATCGTACAATGGATTGATGTTCAAATCTTGTCCAGGCGGTGCCACGTCCGGTTGGCCTGGTGGTGATGGGGAATCCTGAAACTTGTAATACTGAACATCAGGGTATAAGAAAAATTACCAGTCCACTTACCGGAGATGGTGGTGCTTCAGCCGGAGCGTTTTCAGTCGGATCCGGTCCATGATGGAATTCGCGATGCAATTTGCCCGAATGTAGATCCAACACGAATTGCCTCAATTTGCCAGGAACTCTGAAATGAAGAGCATCATTTTTATTCCGCTTCTGATCCGATTGCTTCTGAAGCTTCTATACTTACGTTAAATGCTTGGCGTCGTCGAATAGGTACATATGGCGAAAACTGTCGATCGCTAGGACGGGTAAATCCTTCTCCGTTTTGCCCAAGTGATGCAGTGGATGAGCAAATTTGACGCCGTCGGCGACCAGGAAGTTTACAGCGGCTGAAAGAAGCTCGGTTACTTCACGTTCATCTGAATGTACCCAAACGCTTACTCTTCTGGTCAACCAATTGCCTTGCCACCTCTTGGGTGTACGTTTCGAGAATTGTGTGATCATCAGGATGACGAAATAGGATCAAGAACGGTAATCCTTCCTCCGTGAGCTCCTGAAAACAAATCATTTAGATGAAGCAATGTAAAACATTGAAAAATTCTTACTTCAGCGTTCTC
This sequence comes from Discolaimus major, assembly GCA_034695185.1. NCBI lineage: Eukaryota > Metazoa > Nematoda > Enoplea > Dorylaimida > Qudsianematidae > Discolaimus > Discolaimus major. The sequence continues at coordinate 1,480 of JAQIWJ010001366.1, forward strand.
AAACGTAATCTCCCGAACCAGCGGAATGCACTTGTCGGTAACCCACTGCTTCAGATACTCGAAATCTTGCATACTGCCAGAAAACGCCGCATCTTCGGTACTCTGAAATTCAGGCTTGGTTTAGGCTAGATGCTAGCCGAAAGCTCAATATCACTTACATGCGGAGGTCTGAAGAATAACGTATTCCCATTCAAAGTCTTGTCTTTGAAATTATCGCCGACGCCAACCCAGAAATGGCATTCTTCACGTAAATTCGACGCAATCTTTCTGAAGTTCTCCCAATCCGTGCCGGATTTCCACGAAAAGTAGGCGATTATATTTCTCTTGTCTTTCTGTAAAAAAGGAAAGATGAATTAGAAATCCATCAAGGCATTCAGGAAGCAACTTACGTTAAGCTTAGCGTCCAAATCCTCAACCGAAGACATTTCTTTCGTTGTATCTTCCAACTGTTGTTGAACGTAACTCGACAACGCTTCCGCCGATCGCTGTCCTCTGTATTCGCGTTTGGCCAATTCGCCGTATCGAAGCAGCTTCAACGTCGGGTATTTGTTGATATGGAATCGCTGCGCTAATTCCGCTAAAATAGAAATACAGTCATACTTCTGCATCAGCAATTAATAGCCGGATCTGCTTACTATGGAGGTCGCAATTGACTGAACCAAACACGACCTTCGTTGAATCCTGAAATAAGGCTGTGACCTTAGCTTTGTGATCAAAGATTAACCTATGGCTGCTTACCGGGAATTTATTCGATGCTTCTTCGAATACTGGAGTTAGCATTTGGCTGAACCTGCACCAATCGGCATAGAAATTGATGAATACGATCTCCGCGCTAGCTAAAATGAAAAACGCACGGCTTGGATCAAGCCATGTAAACAAAATCCAATAAAGCATACTCACCGAGTGTGCTATCGAAATTAGTTCCATCTAATTGAACAACCGCTCCGCATGTTGGTGAAATAAATGTCTGAAATATGAAGGATTTGCTGTAGTCATTGAATATATCATTCATAATAAAGAAAACTTGCTCACGCCTATTTCCTACGCCTTCTAGAATTTTCTATGCGCAGCCCCCTTTGTATATTTACTGTCTCAGAAATTGTGAAGAAAATCTTCTGGAACGCATCCAGGCAAAATAACTGGTGCATGAATATGAACAGTCTTTTGAGACCAAACTTCGGAAATTTTCTGCTAATTATTTATGCAAAAATCAGATAATTAGATCACTTTTACGTTATGACCTCAAAATGCTGACTCTAAACTGCCAATCACAGTGCCCTGGTTTTCATATATTCAGAAAACCAAGGCCAAGGCCAGAAAAACGAACTTACCAAAAGTATTTGAATAGAATATGCTAAATATAAAGCGAATGAAGCGCTTCGTCGCCAGCACGGTTCCATAATTCCAAAATTGAGAATAATTTCGTTCTTGCCTCGGATTGACGACCGTTCGAATTCGCCTGAAATAAAAGGAGGTACTTCAGAATGAATAATGTTCCGATTCAACGAATTTCTGGCAATTTCTGTGGGGAAAACCACACGTGGACCAACGGGATGATGGCCTGGCCTATTTTTAGCCGCCTTTTGTTTACTCGGCTATTTACAGTAGCCTTCAGAAAATAGCCCACCTTTTCGTATACTGGCAAATCCGGAGACTAAGCTATTTGTAAGCAATGCGAATATACAAACCGAAGTTCAATATAAAATTATTTCCATTTGATTGAAACGTGGTAAAATTTCAACGGAAATGTACATCCACGCCTTTTTCTTCTTCGTCCAACTTTTTGCAACCAATCGCCGTGGCCCACGAACCAGCCGAGAAATAACGATTTGTCATAAGCAGCTCGAAATGTGCGCGGCTGCCACCAAGACTGCCAGCTGCTTGGCTGCCTGGAAATTTTTCTTCTGGGAGAAAATAAGAAGTTGATTTGGAAGAAAACTTCATTTACGTGAATATTTTTCGACGGATTCGGTTGAATTGTTTTGCAAACTCGAGTAAAATTACCAAAATCCACCGTGTTTCTGCATCCGCTGATTGCATTGCATTGAAAAGCAATATTCTCGGATTGCATATCTTCGAATTTCGGGGAAAATGGGATTTATTCGTACGGCCTTATTCTGGGGATTCGTGGCCATCATGGTCAATGCAATCCTGAAATTTTAGTAAGTATTTTTTGCTTTGAAATGGGTCCAGTGGAAAGCGGGTGCAATTTTTTTTGCAATTTTTAATTTCTGGATCCATAATATTTATGGTTGCAAAATTCAGCTAATGCAAAACGTGTTTTTAGCATCGCCATGGACACGAATAAACGTCAATTCAATCACGCCCCGGGTCGTTGCCGTATTGTGACTGGACCAAGTAAGCCATGTTTTTGCATTTGCATAATCTGATCGATTGCATTTGATCTTTCTTTCAGAGGATGGATCGGAAGATATCGAATTATTGGCCGACGGTACTGCCATTATTTCGTCGGTAAGAATTTTTGTTTTTAATGCATTCATATTTTGATAATTCCAATATTTCAGGGTTTGCGGTACACCAATTCGAGCGAATTGAAAGGCGTCGTTGGCAAGATGTTCATGTACGAATTTCCCAAGACTCCGGAGGAGAATGAGAAAAATCCGCAAGCGACCGAATTGAAGATCGTCAGCAAGACGTTGGACACGAAAGCCTTCAATCCGCATGGAATTGCCTTGTACACGGATAACAAAGGTATATTCGCTGAATTTCTTGATTTGCTTTGGCTAAATTGGGTTTTTTCAGGCCAAGTCTACGTGTACGTCATCAATCATATTCCGGACGGCGATGCCATCGAACGTTTCACTTTCGACAAGGAGAAGAAGACGCTGACGCATACCAAGACCATCAAACATCCGCTGATTTACGCGTAAGTCATTCGATCAGCATTCTAAATCCACAGATTCAAATCGGGTAATATTTCAGAGCCAACAATTTGGTCATGGTCGGTTTGGATCGATTCTACGTGACCAACGATCATTATTTCCAGCATCCGTTGCTGTTCAGATTGGAACTCTATACTTTGGCTGCATTGGGCAATATCGTGTATTACGACGGCATCAACGCGAAAATGGTTGATCAATGGTTGTTATCTCCAAACGGAATCAACGCCGACAAGGCTCGCAAGTAAGATTGATATCATGCGTGCTTATTCTCGTACTAATCATTCTCCATTTTCAGGCAATTGTACGTGTCTCTGATTTGGTCCAAGAGCATGAGGATTTACGATATTCAAAAGGACATGAACATCACCATGAAACGGGTATGTATTTGGATATTCTTCTGGATCTGTTATGGCAGTATCTCTTCTCTTTCAGGACATCAAGTTGCAAACGGGTACGGACAATCTGTTCGTTGATCCAGAAACTGGCGATATTTGGTCGGGTGCCCATCCGATTTTCGGCGATGCCATGAAGATGATTGCGAATCCGAAGACGTTCAAGCCTCCATCACAGGTAATTATGCAAAATTGCGATGTTCTGCATCCATCTGAACGAATCCAATATTTCAGGTCGTCCGTATCCGTTTGGCCAAGCGAGACGGCGAGGCCGATGTGATCACTGACCCGTATTCGAACGATGGCAGCGTTTTGAGTGGATCCGCGATTGCTGTTCGCAACAAGAATCATATCCTGATCGGTACGGTCTACGACAAATTGCTGCTTTGCGACATCTTGGCTCCAGAATTGATCTGAAGTAAGCAGCGAATCTAGGGATTGTTTTGATAGCAAGATTCATGATTTTATCTTCGCCTTTTTTTGACGGGATTTGCTAATCTGATTTTTTGGTGCTGGTATAGTAGGCTATTCCATGCATACGAGTATTTTTTTGGCTAACATATTTCAATGCATATTTCATGATTATGATGATCAAATTGAAAATATAATTTGCGTAATGAACTTTGGACTCGTGTTTATTGATGTCAAATCCTGGTTTCGTCCAGGATGCGGATGGAAATCTGCTGTGTTTTTGAAGAAACTAGTTTAAAATGATGTGACAGTGAGATCAATTTCAGGTCCACTTCGGCGGTTTTGGATATCGGATCGATGTGATCAATCAATTCAATCGATTTGATCTCGTATTAGCATGGCGTTCAAACTCAGGAATTTATCTCGATCATTCTATTTTCGATTAGCTCAAACGGTAAGCAAATATTTGCATTCTTCGGCCATATGCTGACGGATGGCCTATTTCAGATCTCAGTAATTTTGGCCACGATTCTATTGGCCACGGGTGGTCGTTGTTGGATGGCCGATGGGAATTTGAATTGCGATGCTCAAGTGAATCGAGCAATCCTTGAATGGCCGAATTTCGGAATGAGTGGATTGTACGTTCAATTGGCCATTTCGATCACTCTATCGTTGGTCATATTGATCACTTTATTCGACGTATATCGAGGAAAGACTGAGGTAAGCTTGAGAATATGATTGCGCAATGTCATGCGTGTCAGAAGTCTGAAGGCTTCTGCATGATTGCGCAATGTCATGCTTGGCAAGAGCTATCCGAAATCTCGATGCCATGCTTGGAAGAAGGCTTCTGCATGATTGCGCAATGCCATACTTGGCAAGAGCTGTTTGAAATCTCGATGCCATGCTTGGCAGAAGCCTGAAGGCTTCTGCATGATCTGCCCAGATCATGCATTTCAAATAACTGATCCAGAATCTCTAATCTTGACTCTCTTATTTCAGACATTCCATCCACAAGGATGCGGCGCATTTTGGTGCATATATTTCGGTGCATTCACCTGTTGGTTTTCCATCGGCTACACAACATTGGACGGTGGATATTCTCCCGAATGGGCTGCATCGGCTGTAAGTGAATTCAGCCGTATCCATATCCAAATACTAAGCAGGCCTTTTTTCAGGCATTTTACATATTGGCGTTTTGCCTGTTTTGGATCGATCTGTTAATCGATGCTCGTATCAATTGCAAAGGAAAGAAGAAAGATAAGGATTCATTGAAGATACGTGGAAAGAAGATAATTGCGTAAGTAATGATGCATTTTTTAGATATTGGATTGGTTGTGTGGAATACTGAATTGATCCAGATTTTGAGTGTGGTGGCTAAAAGTTTGCTAGGCAAAGCTTTGAAAATTTGAAGCTGATAAAGCAATGAGATTTTCAAATTGCATTGGGGAGGTCAATGAAAAATGGGCCATTGGAATCCTTCGAATTGCTAAGCAAGAATGGCACTGATTAGGCGGCTTACTGTAGCCGCCTGGTTCTGTCCGTCTGCATTCATGCAAGCACGATTCACTGTGTCATGATTCTAATCATGATCATATTTCAGGATCAATATCCGATGGTCGCAGATGCAATATTCGACAATAATATGCGATCGCCAACTTCGATGGCTTCAGTCAATATCATCGTACGCTGACCAATTTTACAAAGAGGCCGAATCCGAAGATTGAATGCAAGGATTTCGATCATTAGCACGAGGTTGCATACTGTAGCTTCACTTCGATTGAATGTGCATTAGATTTGGTTCCGAAACATTCGACTTGTTCTTTATGATCACTTGCTAATAATCGCATTTTTCTGATGCCAAATCGGCTATGTTGTTATGGTGACTTTGATCAATGCAATTGTTAATCGAATGGCATTTTTTTGATGCATCGATATTTCTGCATAGAAAATTCGGCTGAATTTTACCCTCCCTCTGGCCATGCTGTAAAGTGCAGCATGGAAAATGGCCAACTGGCCAAAAGATCAGAACAGTAAAAGATATAATAATCATGTATTCCAAAAAAGCTTTGCATCGCAAAATTCATATGATCATGATCAGTGCCTTGATGACTATTATACGTTTTTACAAAATTGACAAAGAATTAGATGCAAGATACATAGAAATCAATTAGTGCAGTGATAACATAATCAGCAAATATCATCGACAGAAAATCCTCATCAGTACATAACGAAATCAATTACAAATCCTGAATGTCCATCTTACACGAATCATTTTCAACTGATTACGGAGCATACGTCGCTGAATGGTCCAACATGGCCGTCTTTATCTTCAGCTCGCATTGAGAAATAATATCTGAAAAAGGTGTGCCTTAGTTAGCTTTCTGATGATCAACTGATTTTAAGCACTCTTCGGAACTTTAAGATCAAAAAATTAACTTGATCACCTCAAAATGATCAGTCAGTAATTGGTTCTCAAAAGATATGTCCCCTGCTTTGGATCCTCAAAACTGGAGATCCAAATGCAAATCTTGACTTACTTGCGACCAGGCGGTAAATCCACCAGACCGAAAGACTTTGTTGGTCCCAACGAATGAATATTTCTAACCAAATTCCACGTTCTATTGCCGCTTCCCGATTCATAACTGTACAGATGATATGAACGAAGTGGAATATCCGCTGGCATATCCCAATCCATGATGACGCCTGAAATAGAAACTGCAAGTCAGTATCCAGTATTGGTTCCTAGCATGTGAATGACTTCCAAAATAACAAATACTTACGATCGCCGTGTTTGTACACTTTGATCGACGGTTTCACCATCGAAATCGGAGCATGGTTCAATGGACACGTTGATTGCAATGGTGGATATTATTCAGGTTCCGTCGGATCCAGATTTCGATGCGGACTGGTCAATGGAGGCGATATCATTGATCGCGGAGGAGAGCCTGAAAAGGCAATTGTGATCATGGATGTTACGCACATTGGTGCATGCTGTGGTGCACAATGCCAAACTTATATCAATCACTCACCAAATCCATTCCTTTGCTGTGAGGTGATCGTAGAGATACCATTCGCATATCAAGCGCAATTCTGCTTGCACTTACCGATCGAGTTGGACGTCTCAAGAAATTCGTCAATGACGTTGAGCTGGTTGAAGTTCGAGATCGCCTCGAAGTTCCCAATGAATCCGGTATCGACGACGATGTGTGCGAGATTGCTGATTCAATTAGTTCGACCTAAAATGCGTGCACACTCATCATCAGGAATTTCATGTACTCAAAAGCATCATACCTTTGGACGAATAGGCAACAGCATTGGCATTGGACATCCAGGCGGACGAACTGGAGGCTGCGCCTGAGGTCGCACTTGACCAGGTACCAAGCGGCGGCGATCCTAAAATAATGAATTATCAATAGCCATAATAGCAGATTATCAAAATAGATTACCCTCATAGCTTCCAGAAGTTCCACTTTCTGTTCCGCTGATTCCATTCGTTTTCTTCATGGTTTGAATTTCGTTGAATAATTCCACCGTCTTGTCCTTCCATTTTTGACTTTTCTCGAATGCCTCGCGTAATTTTGCAGACGCATCGCAACATGGCCGTGCTAACGCTTTCTTCATCGTCGCCGTGTGACATCGCATTGTCTGAAAGAAAAATCTACGATTAGTCGCCGATCAAACTGCTGAATATGCGCAATTGCATGCAGAATGAGCATCTGAGCAATTCTGCGCTGAAAAGGCCGCCTGATATAATGCAGCATTTGAGCCAAACTAGCTGCAGCAAATGCAATTTCTTCAGCTTACCTTGCGAAAATTCTCCAAAGCGGCTATCTTCTCCTTTTCGGTATCTTTCGGCGGTTCCTCGACCGCTGGAGATTTTTCACGATCGTTGCTGATGTTAATGACGATATCCGATTCTAGCTGTTCATTGCTGACGTCAGCGAGGATTTCTGATTCCGGATCACTGCTGCTGCTCTCCACTCGATTTCGCTTTGCAGGCGTTTCCGGTTCACGAGACGGCGATCGCTTTCGAGTGGCTGGAGGCGAATGCACTGGCGCCGCTGGCGGTAATTGATTGAATATATCCCCATAATCTTCCCACTGATTGGTTGATTCTCCGTTTTCGTATGGCGAATTGTTGGACGTTGGAATCTGAAAATACAAACCGTGAGTGATTCGCATGTCTCAAGCGTACAGAGCTTGAGCAAGACATTAAATGTTATGCTTACCACAGCGTCAGGCTTCAAGAAGAGCTGGCTATGCGCATCGGCCTTGTCGTCGCGATCGTCCAATACATTATTGTTAGCTTTCCACTGTTCTATCTTGTACTGAGCAGGAGTCCTACCGAACGATGCCAACGAACTGATATCCTTGTCTTCTCGAATATCCACCGGTTGTTGCTTCTTTCGGTTCCGAAATGTCATCCGCCGTTGGGTGGCCTGTCGCCCCCTTGGTTTTTGGCTTCGTAAATAACGCGCCGGTGATGGCTTTTCGGTTCCCACATTGGCGAATTCGACTTCCAATTCATTATGCTAAAATGGAATTCACATATTAGTTCAGTCAAAGAAGGGATAATCATCTAGAATTACCTGTAACGGCGTTAACGTTTGCAATTGCGGCTTTAAAGCGTTGCCAATCCATCGGTAGAATTCCACGGCTAAAGCCTTCGTTTTTGCACGTACGTCGCCATCACGATGTTCCATCATCGGTCCGATATGTTTGATCAATTGCTTGATACTGATGGCCTTTGGACCGAATTGGCTGAAATCAAAAGAGGATCTGCATATGTACATGAACCTTACCATGATTGCTTACTTTATGGCAGTCGTAAATGTCACGAGCACGGCTGATACCAACTTCGGATTCTTCTTTCGCAATCCTTGTAATAATGCTTCCTGCAAAAAGATCATATCAGCATTCTGCACGATTGCAAATAGACTGATCACTTACCACCACGGAGTATCCTTCGCCCACTTCGATGTACATGAGTAGAATATCCTGAGCTTTCTCACGTAGTTTTTGCTTCGGCAAACCCAGGCACTTTTGCACGATCAACGGACACACTTCGCCGGCTGTCCTGAAATGAAAGAAAATTCTCAATGCAAAAATTGCATTGAACAAATCTGGACATGCTTACTTTGGTGATACAGAAGCATTCTCGACGAACGAATATGCGGCGTCCAAGCCTTTCTCCAACGCGACTTGATTGCTGTCCGAAACAAAGTCCTTGACCAAGCCCAAATATTTGTTGAATACCGGATCTTTCTCGCTGGTGGCTTTGGCGAATATTTTCAGAGCGTCCTCGTAGCCTTTGAGACGGGCTTTCCAACTCTGAAAAACTCATTTCCAGTTATCAAAGCCAAGAAACATATTTCTATGCAATGCAAAGCAATTTTGGCATTTTCGAATTTTGATAAGGAAATTCTCAAAATGAGCCACGCTTATGCGAGGGACTTTTCACCTGATATTCTGAATAGATGTGATTCATTTGCCCCAATTAGACGCCCTCTATTATTATTTCAACTGGAAATCTAAAAATATACTCACCTTGTGAACAACCAATTCTTCCGGCGACAAATTCGAAAAATCCTCTGGTTCCTCTACGGCCATTTCAAGCACCCGATGCCGACGTGAATTCTAATAATATCGGAATGTAGAAATAATGCGAAAATTATTTGACGATTTCTTTCAAATCTTTCAAAATTCTTCAAAATCACTGGACTGGCGTCTGGTAAAATGCTTCAATTGGCGTCAGTACGGGCTAGCAGACAATTATTTGTTTTTGGACTGTCTTGTCATAAGCACCCATAAAAAGTGATATGCGAGCATCTGGCAAAAAACGAAGTTTCGGTGTTGGCACAAGTGGTCCGAAAATCGGACTTTTGGGGTCGTGTTTTTAGCTGTGATATCCGATTTTGGTTCGGATTTGAAAGTGATCCGATTTACTGATCCGGTTAATTATGGACCCGGATTTGGTCAGGAAAAATCCTGATTTTTATGGCGAAATTCCTGATTTTCACATAAAAACCCCAATTTTCAACATTCTTCATGTTGCAAATCTTGACAGTAATTTTTGGATGATTTAGCTTGCTTTTTATTCTGGCCTACCCGTGTTGGCTAGCGTAGAATGTGGTTTTAGCCACAACAAACGCCGTTTATTTTGTCTACCCTTCCCCTGCTGACAGCCGGCTGGAATATCTTTATTTACAACCGTTTTTCTGCCCCCCCCCCCTCGTTACGCTTCGTTGCTTTCATTCATCGATGGTGGGAATTTGCTAGACTAGCCGGCGACCCCTGTCGTTTTATCGTGCATGGGAGGACATGGCGTTTCATCTTTTCCGACGTCTGTTTGGCAAACGAGCCGGAGAATTTATTATCGGCTTATATATGGGCAGTATGAATGGATAGTACCCTTCGTATAGTCTGTTCCATGAAAGATGAGACTTCCCTAGGTAAATAGGGAGTCCTTATCAAAATTTTGGGTGTTGAGCAAA
>JAQIWJ010001367.1:0-11678 GCA_034695185.1 Discolaimus major
CTGGTAGAACGGAAGGAAAAGGCGGTCCTTGGCAGCTGCCCAAACCGAACGAAATGTACAGGGCTGAATTGACGTGTAATTTCTATGTGCATATTTTCGCATGACAACGTGCCGGAATTGTCCATGTTACCAATTTGTGTAGTAGGAGTCGGAATGATCTCAAAATCGCCCACGGAAACGGTAAATAATAAACATGCTATACAAAATAAGCCACCTCCATATGTTCCATTTCAGTACAATAGCCCATGTATCGGCATGCCTAACTTGGAGTATACATTTTTACGAGTCCATAATAAAAACATGGAATGTACCTCATTAATTAGGCGGGGAATATCCTTATTTTCGTCTGCCTTTATAAACGGTCAGCTTCATCGTGATAGTCAAGCAATTCAATTTGGATATTTGGAAATTATTTGAAAATCGATAAAATGCGTTCATTAGCTTTGATCGTGGTTTTCGGCCTATTCGCTGCCAGCAATGCTGGTCTACTGGATATTCTATTCGTAAGTACAGTATGCCTTGAACCTGGATGACAATTGCGCAATTTTTCCAGCAGACATTTACAGTGCAAATTTCAAGTTTAATGCGTAGAATTTTGGAATTTTAGCCAACCTATTGCTACGTGGACGGTGACGACGTTGGTTTGGACGAAGAACTGACCACGACGCCAATTCCGACCACCCAAGCCAGCACACTTCCGGCTGTCACGACTACGGTAGCCCCGCAATCGAATCCGGTTTATTCAGTGGCTTTCGCGGCAGCCAGCAGTAGCACCAACGGGAATCAAACCTACGCTCGAGCATTCGCGTTTGCGTATACCGAAATTTACGGCAGCACTTATCAACGCGTGCTATCAGTGGCTTATGCGGAAGCCGGTTCATCCGATGGGACGCCAACCACAACTCCAGAACCCACTTCAGCTCCAAGTTCAACTCCAGAACCAACAACTACTGCAGCAATCACAACGGCTGCTCCGGATGTAGCCATTGTGGACACAATGGTGACAGTGAAAGCCAGCGCTTTGGCCAGCAGTATGGCTTCGGCTTACGCGAGCATTGTTGCCGCAACCAATAATAAGCAATTAGCTCAGGAATGCTTGCAAAATTACGAACCAACCTACACGCAAGCGTACGCGTCCGCATACGCCAGCGCGGTCAGTGGTCAAGTGACCACCACAGTCGTCCCACAAACGTCGACTACTGCTCCCAGCACGCCTGCTTCAAGCACTCCTGCTCCAACCACGCAAGCCCCGGTTCAAAACGATGACAAATGCTTGTGCATCGATGAAAATCGATTGGCCAGTGCCACTGGTGAAGCGTACATTTGGTCATTGTATTATTCGGCCGCTTTGGCCGAGACCAAAGATCAGAACAAAGCAACCGAAGCAGCAAAAGCTAAGGCCGCCCAACCGGAAGCCAAAAGCAGAATTGTTCAACAAGTGTCCGAGAAGGCTAAGCAGAAGAAATCCCATCCAAAAGGTAGAGGACAAGGAAAAGGCCAAGGAAAAGGAAAGGGAAGCAAAGGAAAGGGACGTGGAAGCAATGGTAATTAATTTTGATAAAGGATAGAAAAGCAATCATTCGATTTTGATACAAGAATGATCATGCTGAGATTCAGGGATTACATTTGGTGATGGGATTATATTTTACCTTTCATCTGGTGATTTGGGATATTTACATTAAATTCTAGCAATAATCTATGCCTGATTTTTCATGACTAAACATCTGCAGATGCGTATTTTGCAGTGATTGCGCAGGAAATGGTGTACTGTAACCGATAAAATGAGGCTTAAATTATGACTCCGCCCCCTCAAAGGTGATTGGACATCGGCTGACCACTCAATCCAATCCACCTCAATTCCTGATTGGCCAGACGTGCTGGAAGCACATCTGACATAAAATCCACGCCTCCACGCTCACAAAGGCATGTAAAAATGATCGACCACAATTTATCATGCATTCGCAAAAGAAAGCACCTGAAAATTCCTTGTCAGACGAAAGTGAAACTTGGAAATACTTGAAAAGCATGAATGCGAGGGTGGACGTATACTCGAACTTCAGTCATGGCCCAGGTCAAATGTAAACATTTGGTGTCCATTGCGACTGGACATCTCAACGCCTCCGTATAATTTCAGTGTACGAAAAGTATTTCGTACAGTTGATTTTTTCTTGGAATGCATCCAATATTATCCGTAATTTTTCTGACATTCCTATCGTCGTCGATTTCCGCAGAACAACCACCGTTGATGAGATGGTGCGTCGTCGGACGTACAGGTATGGAATTGTGTCAAAAAATGGCCGTGGATTTACAAGAGGCGCATTTGATGCAAGTCATGTGCGTGGAAGCTCGTCACGTATTTCATTGTATGAAAATGATACGCGATAATTTAGCCGATTCGGTGAATTTAGACGCGGAACAACTTTTCGTTGCGGGCAAATATTTCCAATTGAAACCGTTGTTGAGCGAACGAGTCAAAGGTAGCGACGTGGTCACTGACACGGTCGTAGTGGTCAAGAAATCCGTACAATACACCGAGGGTCTGGCCGATTTGGCCGGCAAGAAATTATGCCTATCCGGTGCTGACGAATTCAATATCCAATATCAAGCATTAGTAAACGTTCTTTATCCCTTGGGATTCATGTCCGTAAACGAGGATCAATGCACGACTACTATTCCTAGTTTATACGAATATTTCGGTCAAAGTTGTATGCCCGGCCGGTGGTCCTTATCGCCGGATATGAAGAAGAAATACGGTCATAAAATGTGCTCGTTATGCCGATCAGTATGTACGGAACAAGATTACTACGCCGGCTCAAGCGGTGCGTTGAGGTGTTTACTAAATAACGACGCGGATATCGCGATCACTAGTTCGGAGGCGTTATTCGAAGCGAATCTGGATCCGGAACGGTATCACTTACTTTGCATACAAGGAGCACGGAGGCCGTTGAATAAACCCTGCGCGTGGATGGCCAGTAAACGTAACGTCGTAGCCATCAGTGAGAAATCTTCCAATAGTACGCAAACGCGTTGGAGGAATGCGATTACGAAAATCTATCACACCTACGGTAAACGTGCTGAAAAAGATGTACCGTGGTTGTATAAAATCATCTTCTCGCGACCGGATATGAACGGCGTGGGTGAAGTTTATTATCAAGATACGTATGAACGGTATTTGGGTTTGGTATTTTTAAGATCGTTCACGAGTCCGTTACCGGCGTTGACCTGCGGTCAACCGGTGCCTCTGAGATGGTGCGTCGTATTACCTTCGCACGTTGAGAAATGCGAACAAATGATGTACGCAATGATGGCGAAACGATTGAAACCGCAATTGAAATGTTTGAGCGCGAGATCGACGGAAGAATGCATTCGATGGGTGGGCGAAGGGGCGGCCGATTTGACCATGCTTCGACCGGACGAAGCGTATAAAGCCTATACGAAAAGTAGTCTGACGCCGATTTTCGCGGAGAAATATTCCGATCACAGTGATGCCACGTTATACGCGGTGGCGATAGTGAAGAAAAATTCAAATATTACTATGCGAAATTTGATCGGCGCCAGGTCGTGTCATCCAGGTGCCAATGATATCTTAGGTGGGCGTGGTTTTAGCGGGTACAGTAAATGCAGCGAGATCTCGAAATAAACCACGCCTTTTTTCAGGTTGGAACGCCCCGTTATCCGTATTAGAACGTCACGGGTATTTGAAAATTCTCGATTGCGATTACGCTCGTAGTGCGGGCGGATTCTTCTGGGAAAGTTGCGTACCGGAGATTTCGGCGTCGTTGAAAAATAGTCACGATGATCCGCAGAGTTTGTGTACGCTTTGCGGTGGCAGCGACGACGATCATTGCGGCGAGAAAAGCCCGTTCCGAGATCGTTTGGGCGCGTTGAAATGCTTGACCCAACCGAATTCGAACGCGGGAGATATCGCGTTCGTCGTCAACGACACGTTCGGTGCGTTGGATCCGTCGACGGCTAAATCCACGTTCCAATTATTGTGCATAAACGGCGAAAGGCGTGAATTGGACGATTACGTACAATGTCATTGGTTGAAAATACCGGCCAAAGTAGGAGTGGTATCCGCATCGTACCACGATTCGGAAGAACGCAGACGTTGGACGCAAATGTTCATGGATGCCCAATTGTTCTACGGTCCTGGTTCAGGAGACGCCTTCTCCATTTTCTATACGGCCAATGATCCCACAACCCTATTCAGCCCGTCCACCATCCAATTGACTCCCGTATGGCCGGAAGATAAATTGGAGAACGTAATGGGTGCGGATTTCGTAGCCATTTATAAACAAACTATCGCATGTAGCAAAGGACACATTCGCAATGGGATAATGTGGGGTTATATGTTCATATTTATTATCATGAGACTGATATGTGCAATGCATTTTTGAAGCTTACTGCAATTTGATTATTCAATCTTTTTTTGAAATAACAAAATCAGCTTCGCATAGTAAGCCTCGAGGCTTACTGCATGAATTGGCTGCCACGTTAGCCACGCCCTCGTGCTGTGATTGGCCAAATTGGCCTTCGTTTCGTGCCAGCATTCTACTGCTGGTTTTCTAGCACGTCTTTTCATAAGCTAAAAGATTTGCCTGTCTGAAATTTTTGCCCCTTTTTACGTGAAGGTTACCCCTCTCAATGAAGGGGAAGGGCCAGAATACAAGGACATGCTCCACCAGAAGCAGCATGATCGATTATGCAATTATCCAAGCATAAAAATGCCTTCTATTGGCATCAAGAAACGGAGCATGGAAATTTCCGTGAAAAACCGGCTACAGTACGCCAAAGGTCGATTGGCCAATTTTTAGCACCCACCCGCCTGGGCACCTTCACTGATTTTGCCAGTAGTCAAATGTGTGTTGGCACAATTTGCATGCCCATTTTTCAATGCACTTGGGATCTGGTGCAAATGCGAGTGAATAAAATTCACGCACAAAATATTCGAATTAGCGTAGATTTATGGATTCCAACTTCAGCATTTTCCATTAACCTGAATTGAGGAAGTTTTTGCACGCCTGTTGAAATATTTCAACAGATGAAGCTTTTTTTCATGCTTCGCACTAGTTAACCAGAAGTACGGTAGTAGGAAAATAAAATATCACACATTCATTGCTCATTCTAGATTTTGAATTTTCGAATTATGTCAGCACCTTTCGGATGCCAAGCTAATCCGGATATGAAGGCGTGAAAATATTTTTTCCCATGCCCACTCATCATTTGTCTCATCTTGGATCAATGCACTCTGGGCGTAGAGAGAATATTCTAGAGCCCATTTCCTGTCCTTTCAGTTCGAAAAATTTCTCTCGAGAAACTGTCATGAGAATGATCCTGTTCGTAAACTAGTCTCAAAATGCCATGCGATACCGGAACTGTATGCAGTTACACCTCTTCACCCACGCATCTCGCATCGTTTTGCAAAAAGAAGATATTAGTATAGTCCCCGACTTTTAGCCCGGTCCGGTGGTGGAAAATTCATGATTTGATCATGGTTTCGAAACGATTAGAAAGCATTCTCACAGGATGCTTTCGTGGATACGGTCATTTCGTGGGGAGTCATCCGTTGATCTTCATTGTACTCCCATTCATAGCTACGCTATTCTTAGCACCGGGTATATATTTCTTGAAATACGATGACGAAGTAATCTTACTTTTTACACCGAAAGACGCGCCGGCTCGTCAAGAATTACGCGCGTTCAATGCGTTTCAAACCGCCGAACCTTTGTTCGATCCGAATTTCACGCGTAATAGCAACGAAAGCGGATTTTCCAGCAATGAGTTCGAATTGCTACAGTACGCCTCGAAATTGGCCACGGATAATCCCTGGTTCTTCGTGGGCGTGGCTTACGAGAACGAATCGAATATCATGACACAGGATACGTGGCGCGAAATAAGTAAATTCATCGATTTTATTTATCATAATTTCACGTGCAAAGTACATGGGGATTCGGAGTGGAAAAAAGAAGCCCCTGCTCGCCTGTTACGGTATAATCCGGATTTCTGCGATCCCGAGAACAGTTTCAAATGCCCGCCCTTGGATAAATACATGCATTATATCTCGGATTTAGTCAAGAAATCCTTGTCTACGTCGAATATGAAATCGAAAATCCAACTGAGCTATCCTGTAATGCATATTTTCGATCGGCCCATAAATTGGGGCCAATTCATTTACGGAGCCGAGATCAATCAGACGACGGGCAATTTAGCGTCGGCTAAAATCCTGGTTTTGAAATTGGAATTCCAATTCGATTCGGCCAATATCCAAGAACCGATGGCCAGGCAATGTATGAAACAATTGATCGATTTCGTCTATTCGTATCGATCGAATTCGATCGCCGATCTTCGATTCTATATTACCAGCGAATGGTATCAGAATGATCAAGTGGCCATTACGAGAACGAGATTGTCCCCGTACATTCCGTTGACCGCCGCTCTCGTGACCGTATTCACGTTGATATCATCGATTTATCGACGATCACCGATCATCGGACTGATCGAAGGTGCGTTAGGCGTATTTACGATCGGATTATCCCTGGTGGCATCGTTCGGAATCATATTCGCGTGCGGTGTACCGTTCAATTTCATCATTACGATGACCCCGTTTTTAACGTTATGCGTCGGGATCGATAATGATTTCTTACTCATGTCCGCGTGGAGACGTCCGAACGCGGAACGTTTAGCACCGAGGCAACGTTTGGCGCAAGCGTTCATGGACGCCGGTCCGAATTTGGCCATTACTTCGATCAACGATATTTTATGCTTCGCCGTCGGATGCCTGTCCGATTCGCCGGCGGTCAGTGATTTTTGTCTATTCACATGCGTGGCGTTATTGATTCGATTCGTCTACCAACTCACGTTCTTCTCCGGAATCCTAGTGTATTTGAATGAATTGGATTTGAATTCGTGGACGAATAAGGCTATCTCCGCATTGGCGAACGTCCGAAAAGCGGTTTGTACCAAAAATAAACCCTCGATGAAAAGCAACGATTCTTTTTCGGATACGAAAACAATATTCGACGTATCGAAAATCCGAAAATTCCTTCCGCAAACCGATCATACGATGCAGGAGTTTTTCGAGCATACGTATTCGAAATTCTTGGCTCGAAGATCCGTACGATTCGTGGTGACGGGATTTTTCCTCCTGTACATGTGCATGGCCGTATTTTTGTCCTGCACATTGACCGTGAACGTGGATTTGCAAAAACTCTTCTACGACGATTCGCCGTTGATCAAATTCGCCGGTATAGTTGAAAAATACGTCCTCAAATCGCAAGTCGGTAACGTAATCGTGACCGAGGCGCCCGATTTTCGTCACCCGTCGAACGTACACCGATTCCTGCAATTCGTCGACGCGTTGGAGAACGCTGGCGAATATACGCCGACTAATCCTCGCGAAACGAGTACCCTATGGTTAAGGGATTATCTCGAATTCAAATCATTCATATCCCCCGACGAGGATGACGGCGTTGATTTCTACGAATACCTGCGGGATTTCTTGCAAAGTACACGTGATAATGCGCGATTCCTCAATGATTTGAGATTCAAAATGATCAACGGAACTTTAGCATTGGACGCGTTCCGATTCACCACGTATTACGTGAATGTATCCACATGGGACGATAGCGTGAAACTCATGCATCATTGGAGGAACGTGTGTAGAAATTTTAGCGATTATTCGGCTATCGTACAGGATTATCATTTCCGAAATACGTATTTGGATCAACGCGTTATGTTACCGGGCAATACACTCCAAACGATGGGCATAGCATCGTTGATGATCGCTTTGATCACGTTTTTATTAATGCCGGACGCGGCTAGCATGTTCTTCATATGGTTCAGTTCATTATCCGTGGACCTGGGCGTTATCGGCATGTTGAGTATTTGGGGTTCGGATTTGGATCCGGTGACCATGGTCTGCTTATTGATGACTATCGGTTTTTCCGTATACTACACAGCACGAATTTGCTATTGTTATCAACGAGTGGACAGATGGAGACCGTTGCAAGAGAAATTGGCCTATACCCTCGGTGCGGTCGGATGGCCCATTTTACAAGGCGGATTAGCCACGTTAATCGGGATTATCCCGTTGGGATTCGTGAACGGATATATGCCCAAGACGTTCTTCCGAACAATTGTGCTGGTCGTAACGATCGGTTTATTGCATGGATTGCTTTTTATGCCGGCAGTAATGTCACTGTACGAATTTCGAATACCCGCCTTCAGGAAAAGAAGAAAGGAAGGACAATTGAGGGGGCGTTTTTGTTCATGATTAACTATCATTTCCGGCTTTTTTGCATCTGTATTCAAAAACCTGTTTTCATAGATTCTTTATTAGCTCTTTTCAAAATGTACACACCACTTATAAAATCAATGCTCATAATGAATATGCGAAGTTTTTGCCTCGCCTAAATCCCAGCACTCCCTCCAGACGAGTGAGAATTTTCTGGAGACTTCCAATTCTAGCATCGGTGCCAAATATTTTTCGCTACGTGCCTGGATGGAGGTGAATCCAGTTTGAGAATATGCGAGAAACGCATAATTCATCAATTCGAAATGACAATACGAATTACCATTGTTTTCATGCTAGATTGGCATTCGAAGACGGATGCACCAAAATAGAATTTATACTTGCATAATCCGTCACGCACCGGTTTGAAAAAATGTCATGCATCATTTCAGGTCGAAATTTTTCGCATTTAGCTTCACTTTGGAAGACTAATTTAGCAATACTAAAAGATGCTGACGCAAATGAACATAAGGAAAGGTTCACTAGGCTTGAAAATGCCTATTTACGCATTTATTTCATGGAAATCTTGAGAATCTCAGAAATTATATCAATAATGACCTCCAAAATGGGGGTTTTGGCTATCATGAATGACCCATGATGCTACGTGGCTCAATGCCATACTTCGCTCCAACGATGGCCCATGTGATGGGCTATCAGGCCCTGAAATATCCTTTTTCGGTCGTCACGTGGGTTTCCTGACCCCAATGTCCAAAAAGCGATCATTGTGATCTGTGATGATCGGTCAGATTTTGACTTATAATTCTGGAATTGGCGAGCCGATTTGGCTCAAACTTTCAGGAATTGTAGAGGTAATATCCGTGTATAATTGGGCAAAATTGCGTTGAGCTAGCTTGAGTATTACTGGAGATATTACAGCCTGTACAAGGAAAGATGAGCTTTCGGGAGTAAACAGGGAGTTCCTTATAAAAAAATGTGGATGTCAAGCAAATATTGCCTGCCATGTTTGAGCAAGCATGGTTTTCTGCTCAGGAAAGTGAGCCACCTGACGCAGTGCAGTGGTGGAAATCAATCTGGGCATGCCTGGTGGGGGGGGGGGGAATCCCCCAAATTGTGGCAATTGTCCTAGGTCATGATGTCATTAGGTGCATTTCGGAAGCCCTGTCTATTTTCCCCCTGCGATCAGGATTTCCAATGCTTTCTTTTCTTTGCTGATTTTTTTTATTCTTCATGTCAATGACCATGACTATAGTCTGGCCCAGGCAGCCACTTTAGCATTGATCACGTTCAGGTTTTCCCAATATGACAAAAGGCAAAAATTACTGCACACATACAAGACAGCTTCCCAGCAGTAATCGGATGATACATATCAATACTTTGTGATGATTACAGGCTCTCTCCATCAGCCCAATGTCCGCTATACAACCTTATTTTGCTCTATTTCCTGCAAAATTATCATCGATTAAAAATCATATGCTAAATTGGCAAGCCACATTGAAATTTCGAGGAATCGAATTTGATGTGACTGGTGCTCCAAATGCATATTTTCTGAGATAACTGAGCATGTTGAATCTAAAAAACCACATTTCTTTTCATATCTGGTCAATATTCATAAAATTGATCAGAAATATCGATTTTGAAAATATCCATTTCTGATCGCTTTGAACAGCACAAGGTGATAGAGCATGATCGATTCTACAGAAGACCGTGCTCATACGTCCTCTCAATTCAATTGTTAAAACACGATCTTGAAAAATCGATCCTGGATTTTTCGTGGGATACTGTAACTGCTCAGAAAATTTCAAATTTCGACGTTTGCGCAAATTTCATGATTATATGGCGGATTTTAGGACAATCGACTTCGGAGAATCCATTGATGTTATTCAGTAAAATTCAAGAGCAATGGGCAATTTGCATGAAAGATTCTTGCATCAGTGTGCTTCAAAAATTGCTGTGTTTTGCATGTGCATTCCATGAACGCATATTCTGGATTCTGTCCTGAAATGTACTCGATGTAAAATACTTTTTGCACACCATAAACCAATTCATATTTTTTAATCCTCGACTGATCATCTTCATTTTTATGCGTCCCCATTTCTTGCCCTTTGGTCAATAATCGACAATCGGTACAAGTGCGTAAGAAATTCAGAACAGGAAAATCTCAGAGGCAAATTTCAAATATTATCCTCACAAAAATACGGGGTCATCATTCTCTTCAGCCAATGGCCACGTATAAAAGTTTTCAATTCAAGAAAAATCTTACATGGGAACTTTTATAGGTTGTCGTAGATTTCATAAAAACGACGACCCTAAAAGACATGGATTTGTGTTTGGTCAAAGATGCATGCCATGCATTGCAATTTTGGGGAAAAAGGCGTTTTCCATTTGGAAAAGAACCGGATCAGTTGTTTTGTGCTAATTACAGTAGCCTAAATTTTGTTGACTTGAATCTAATCCAAGTCACTATTGATGCATTTTTTCGAATTCAAATTGCGCAATTTGTGACAATATGCTTTTAAATCGATGCAGCTTGAAGATGGCAGGCATTTATCAATGGCCATAAAATTATGGCCAAAAAAATTATGACTCAAGTATCTGCCATGACAATCATTAGCCAAAATTATCACTTCAATATTGATGTCATCATTCATGAGTGCAGGGAAAATCACCCATGACGTAGAATGTATGTTTCGTCACGACCACACCTATATATTTTCGGATACTTCCTCCTCACAACTTGACCGTCCCACTTTCCGCAGAAAGAAGTATCAGCAATACGCTGGGACACGTTCGTACGTCTATTTCGATTAGATACGAATAGGAATACACGAATCCTGACATTGCCTTTTCCGTAGGCGAACACTGTCTACATCTGTCCCCCCTCCCTTTCTTACGTATACTCCTGTGGCAAGAAGCGTAAAACTTCGGCAATCGCCAGTCGAGAAGTGGGAAACGGTGTCTACTAAACAATCTGTCTATCCGAAAATGGACGGATATGGAAAGTTGAGAAGAATGCGGATAGGGAAAGTTCTACATTTCGATTTTCCGACCAGTTATACAGTGTGTAATACATTTTCCACACTAGACTGAAGATTCGGTCGTACAGTAAACTTGTTGGAACCTTTCTCAAAAGGAAGCATATCCGGCTCGGCTAATGAGTAGTTATTGAGCTGCTGGAGTGTGTGTATTTTATGAAAATTATGGGCTTCAAACGTTTAGAACGTGCATTGACGATCGGTTTCCGTTGGTATGGTAGTTTAGTTGGTCATCGACCATTGCCATTTTTCATCGTACCATTATTAGTGAGCATATTCGTAGCTCCGGGTATATTCTTCATTAAATACGACGAAGATGTGATCACTTTATTCACGCCGTACGACGCACCGTCGCGTCGTGAACAAAACTTGGTCAAGGAATTCTCCTATGT
>JAQIWJ010001368.1:0-11677 GCA_034695185.1 Discolaimus major
ATGGGCGAAACAATGCTCAGAATATGCACAGCACCTTTGCACTGCAGCTGCATAAAGCTAAAAATTCATCTTACCTTGGCTTCATCTTCCCAATGTTTGCGTTGGTTATCGGCCGTATTCAATTTGCCTTGAAGATCTTGGACCTGGCTTTCCGCGTACAATCGACGCGTTTCGCTATCCTTCAGATCGCGTTCCAATTTGTTGATGCTGCAAATAAAGTTTCATCAAAATTCACGAAATAAATGAGACGAAAAATAACTCACCGAGCTTGTAATTCATCGACCATAGATTTGAAATTGGCCGCCTCGATTTGAACGCGAGCCTTCTCCGTGACGGTTTCGTCCAATAAACGACGAGCGTTGGCCAATTGAGATTCGAATGCAGATCGAACGACGATCCTTTCACGAGTAACCACTTCTTCCGTATTTCGAATTTGCAACGACAAGCGTTGATTTTCCGCTTCCAGCTTGCGTACGCTGGAAATAAAAGCGTTTTTATTGATAAATACGCATCAAAAATTATTGATTACTCACCGTTCAATGTACTGAGCCAAGCGATTGTTCAAATGCGCCAATTTTTGCTGTTCTTCTTGACGGCTAATCAATGTCGAGCTGGCCGAAATTCCGCTATCGCTGGCCATATCGTCGTTATCCACAGCACAGATCAACATTTCCACTTCTTTAATTTCGATAGCACCCACCACGGTTCGAATTTATTATAAGTAACGGTTTTCGCTCATTTGGTTTGTCGTATGCCGATAAAACGGATCCAAGGCCTTGGCGTCTGCTCTTCAGTAGAAAATCTAGATTTTTGCCTTCCCCGGTCGAATTCCTGTTTAGGCCATTCGAAATTACGTCAAGGGGCGAAAAACGCATTGGGTTCTAGTTTTCTCAGCCTTTTCGATGGCCTGATGCGTTTGATTTCATTCACCTTTCTGGAATCCGGTTTCGAGGTACCCAAGTTTAGCACGAATGCAGTGGAGCCAGAAATTGGCAAACCAGGATTGATAAGAAACATATGCATTCTTCGCATTGCATGGTTTTGGGTTTCTTCACGTCCAAAGGAAATAGGAATTTTGCATATGCAAATTCTAAGAAGGAGTTCTTGCAGTGAAAAAACACAGCAGCTTGCATGCAATTTGAGATTTGCTATGCATTCCGGAGGCATTGTTATTTTAGTATAATGTTCAGAAGGTAAAAAATGGCACTGAAGCATGTCTAGCCACTGTCACAACTTTTCGTAAATTTCATTGACGAGTTGATCTGAAGTTCACACTCTGAACTGGCTTTTTCAGCACATGGATATAGTGAGGCAAACGTCTGATGATGATTGGCATACTGTAACCGCTATTCCACCCGCGTTAGGCATGTGACTAGGCTGACCACACCTCCTGCTGCGACTGGCCGAGATATTGGCCAATCAGCGTTGACCACCGCCCCTTGGTATACTGTAACCGCTGGTCAATGCACGCAGAAGGAAAAGTTTGCGATACAAAATCACTCACGATTCGCCTGCTCGAATGGCAGATCTCGATTAATCCGCTGCGATAATAAAACTTCGATTATCACATTCTCCCATGCTAATACATGTACTGAACGCATTTTTCAACCTTATCCCTAATTGCTACACGGAGACGTTTTTAGCCCCATTTCCTGCTCGGCTTACAATGTTAAATGAAAAGCGGATTCCGGGAAGCGAAGTGTGGACACTTCTGCTTAAAAATTGATCGCCTCTTTTTGTCCGGCCATCATGCACGTATGGCCTGTGTGTGTGAAAAGGGCTACAAAAACTGCTCTTCTTCCGCATGAATGAACAACTGAAGACATATCTTTGAAGAAGAATAGTCTTTTTCCTGCCATAGGCTTCAATATATATTCAGATTTATTGGTTGCCATGAGGAAATCTTTCGGTCACGCAAAGTTAATCCAATGCATGGCTCCTTAGAGGAATTGGTCCCGTTTTTTCATTGCTTACATTCTTACGCGTGCGTGGCCTGGGGGAAATTTCTGCTTTATTGAAGATAAAATACAGGGAATCCAATCAGCGTGGATAGTGACCCATATTTTTCTCCTTCACCGACTCTTCCTAGTGTATTATGAAATTTTTTAAAATTCGACTCATTTTCGTCGTGTAATGATACATGACCGTGTGGAGAGAGAGAGAGAGAATCGCTTATGCGGTTACAGTAAGACGATACGTGAGCCGCCTAATCCGTAGCCAAAGGCAACACTCAAACGGATCGGCTTACGTTCATTAAGCGGGAAAGGTTTTTTACATTAGACTAAACGCATCGAATAACCCTGGATTCTGGTTCAGCAACTCGGGCTTCGTTCACTTTAGATTCGTATTTCTTCGATGAGAGAATTTCCCGTTTTCCAGTCACCCTATTCGGAGCTTTTTAAGAAACGTTTTCACATGAAATACTCTTACCATCAGGTACTTTCCTGGGAAAATTTCAATACGTTTTTCTTAAGCTCAAATGTCCAGGAAAAATTCATGGAATTCATCCATCTGGTGCCATTTTCTTTCAAAGTTTCTAATGGTGGCCATAAATTTTGCTGAGCAATTTTCACTGCTCAGTGTTTATTTTGGTAGACTTTTTTACGAATTCGTCTGGCCTACCCTCTTAAATGGTTGTTGGCCTCAGGGAAAAGATCATTTCTGAATTTGAATGCTTTCATGTGGTATTCTGCTGACGTAAAATTCGTGATTTTTTTTGACAGGAAGTGAATCCAGCTTCGCAAATGCATTTGAAAGACGCTGTCTTCGATATTGCCATCAGTGATTCCATTCTTTTACGAGTTATTTCAGTGATCCCCCCTGAACTGCCCCAAAAATGGTGTCATAAAGGCGGATCAGTCTCAAGCAAGCTTAGCCATGATTGCGGAACTGCCTCCAGTCAGCCATGCCTTGATAGCTTCAATGTGATTTGGGTGGCATCTTTTTCCCCATACTTCCCCCAGGGCCTTCTTCTCAGCTCAGCATTACGCATGACAAGTGAAATGAAAAAAGCTAAACAGATTTTCACCTTTTCCACCCAAAGACTCCTGTGCAAAATTTGCTGATTTTTTTCCAACTAATGCGATGTGGAAAGCATAGGTGAAAGAGTCGGTGCCTTGTATTGGGAGCTAGAGATGGAAGTTTTTTGGCTGCCCTTCCGGACGTCTAGCTCCATTGGTTCCATGCTTTGGGGTTGTGGGCAGAGGATCGATGAGCGTTAAAAATGAATATTCTTTGCGCTCCATCCATTTGTGTTGCATTTATTTTTTTCGATTGAGTATCCAAGGTTAGCAAAAATGCTCTCCCGGGGCCCCCTTTTTCCATGCCTTTTATATATACGTAAGCTGATAATCAGGAACGCCCGTGTGGATCAGCAAGGCCAACAGCAGGAAGTGGAGGTGGAAATTGCGCAAATTCTTGATTTCCGTGGGTTTTGTTGGAACCTTGGCTAAATATAGCCCCGTGGGGGAAAATACTGTACTCATGAACGTATCGGATACTTCCATACAAAATTTGCCACGAAAGGTCAGTTTGTCTAGTAACTAGTATCGATGTTAATTATACCACGGGATAGAGTATAGCAATTTCCGAATTTTCTCAAGCTTCGGATTCGATTACAAACGAGGCGTATCCAGAAAAAAGCTCGGGGAAAAAGCTCCATTTACATACAACTTTCTCACAGGCGAGTCTGGTGACTGCTTATTAACTAGTAGTCAATAAATTCCCTCGCAAAGTTATTCAATGTTGGTGTCTATGTGTTCACAAAGCGTAAAATTACATTATTAGCCTTTTCTCAGCCTTCCCTTATATGAAGGCGCGTTTATATGGTAGCCAGACGACGACGCAGCATTCAAACCCCCCTCTGGTCCTCGTTTTTTTTTCCAGGAAAGACTTATTCAGGCTAAACCAAAGTGGATTAGAATTGATAGGCGTTTTAAAAATGTGACCCTCGTTGATAGTTAGCAAATCCCCCCCCCCTTCCCAAACGCGTGGGATGATTATTAGCTGAAGGTAGCTTTGGAAAAGACGCCTAAACAACTTCTACTTTCTCATTTAGAAGTTTATCCTGATTAAAGCCGCTGGTTAGATTTTCTAAGATATTGGAATATCCAGTGTTTGCAAAGCATGATAATGTCCGATCATGCATGATTGAAGGGAGGTGGTTATTTTTTTATGACCCCTGGGGATCTTGTGAATCGAAAGAGATAAGGCGTAAGAAACGAGATAACGAGGTTTTTCCATCAATTTCCGACCGGTTCTGGAATCGTTCTTTCCGGATAGGGAAAACTGGAGATGACATCGAAGAAGGATAAAATTGGTAATTCGACCGGTCACTTGTTGAACCATCGTCGAAACGGTGGTATGCCATTTCGTCAAACCGCCCCGGTCTCGGATAGTTATTGTTACGATTCATCATCGCCGCATTGCAGTTTCCAAGGTTCTCTATTATTGCGCAATATCGCTCATATGGCCGAAACGGATTATACGGAACTTTTAGGCCGTAGCGAATATTCCAACGGCGGTTTATTCAATAAATATAATACGGAATTTAAACATTCGAAATCGCCCAATAAATCCGCTACGGCTACGTCCGCGGATGCGGAATCCGTAGTCGGTGATTCGACATCATCGTGCGCCTACGCGCCCAATCACTTGCTGGACAGAATGACGCCGGTTTTCAGGACCATGAAATTATTCGGATTTTACGGTCCGTTTTTGGATCCTGAACAATCGGAGACCGTATCGAAGGGTGGAAAAAAGTGCTTATCCACGTATTGGACCAGACCCGGACGAGCTCTTTTCTTAGCTTTCACGGTGGCGTTAGCTTCGTTCAATTTATACATATTCGGTGTTACGGTACTACAAGTGGAGGACCTTCGGAAGGAGCATACGTTAATGCACGTGGTCACGATGAGTTTCGTCATATCGGCCATAAAACCACTGCAAGACGCGTTCAATCTATTGTCGTTCGCGTTCGGCAGTAAATCGCACGCCACGATGTGGCATCAATTGGCCGAAATCGACGAAACGTTCCGACGATATTTGGGCGTAAAATTGAACGTACGACCGATGAAACTGATGGTCATCACGTTGACGTTGATCACGTTTCTGTTCGCGTTCGTTCTGCGAGCCACGCAATATTTCATGTTCGAAACGGACGTGCCGGCCGAAGAGTGGTTGGTGCACGCTTCGTTGCTAATCACGCCTTTATTGAGCGTATGGCAATTGATGCCTTTATTCTATTATTTATTAATCACATCTTTCCTCCGATGGTGGTTCTATAAGTTACGTCGATGCATGCAAAACGATCAGGAATTGATCGAGCATTCGTTGGAGTTCTATTATCGATTGTATTTGAAAATGACTAAAACCGTTGCCACGTTGGGATCGTTCTTCAATCCGGTGGCGTTCTTCTGTACGGCTATATCGGTCATCGTTTTGTGTTTGACCATTTATTTCATGACGAATAGCAACGAACTGCTGATCACGAATTTAGAAGGATGCGATGAGACGTGTAAATTCTTTTTCGTCTGTTGGAGTTGTCTGCATATTTTGGTGGCTATCGGTTACGTGGCCACGTTATGCGTGGCCGGATGGAGGACGAACGAACGTGCCAGGGATGTCATGGGAGCCGTTCTTAGTACCAAACCTACGGATGAACATTCCAGATTTCGAGTAAGCCCTGATAATTTCCGACTAGTTTCAGGTGCAAGCTGTCCGATTTCTGCAGTTGCGTAACCTTGCTAAAATGCATTTTATGATGTTTTTTGGCAGAATCCAGCATGATCACCCATGCTGATCTTGGCAACGTACAATGAGCTTTCCAATTTTCTCAGCACGGGGTCGTCAAAATTACTAAATCTACAAAACATTATACACACATAATCTCCCGGTCATTGGTGCCAATTATTGCCAGTGCTTTTTCTAGACTGGTTCTACCAGGGCAGTCGTGTCTGAAATTCTCAGGCTTCAACGAAGCCAGCCATTCAAAATAACCCAATTAGGACTATTGTGCTTTTTATACAAAGAATTGGCATTGGCCTTTTCTCTAGGCTTGCATTCCTTCATGTTTGCGTTGCCTTTGAATAATTGATCAGACAGGCAAATGAAGCAATGGAATAACATAATTTAGCATTGGCAATTTTGTACACATTTATTATTGCCTGCCTGATGGCTGACCATTCTCTGAGCAAATGCTAGGCCGGAGCAGTGGCTTTTCAATTGCGTATAAATCATAATATAATGTATATAATGATGGTATAATGAGTATAGGCCAGGGTATAATGCAGAAAAAGCAGGTATAATGGATATAAGTTGGGGTATAATGCATATAAATCAGGTATAACGGAAAAAGTCAGGGTATAATGCAGAAATACCAAGTATAATAGATAAAAGTCAGGGTATATTGGATATAAGTTCTGGTATAAAGCAAATAAACCATTGGTAATGCAAAAATTGCATCACATGCGCATTTGACTGTGACTGTTTTCAGGTAACGTGCTTCTTGCATCGGAATCAGACCCAGTGGAATTGGGGCATCACAATATGGAGAGCTTTTCCGGTCGAAAGGAGTTTTCTATTCACTGTAAGTGAATGGGTATAAACACAAGCTACCTGGCATTTCATGCAAGCCTGTGCTTGCATATTTGCAAGCATGCTTGCATAATTGCATTGCATTGCAATGCAACTGCATTGCCAGCAATTTTAGCATACTCAAAAATGCATGCTATCCATTTCAGTTGGTCAGTGCAATATCCACATACGCTGTACTTCTATTGAAGATGAAGCAAAAAGCTTGCGTATGCTCTTATCAACCATCAAACGATACCTTGATTGAATGATTATTACCTCATTGTGATAACTAATCGATAACTTTGCAGTCGCGATTATGGTCTTCCTAATGCATATTTTCCTGTAACATTTCATGACGACACAGTATGCGTACGCAGAAAAATGCTGTACAATTTGGATACATGCATATATCCTTAAAAAATCAAAGACAAAAATTGCGTGTCCATTTTATGGTCATTCAATAGCAGACATAGTGGACGTGTCCATACTGTGCGCCATTTTGGAACTTCGACCACCACCACCAGCACCCGTCGTCCAATCCGATATCAATTCCATGGGTAGTGGGAATATAATTGTCGAATTATGTTCAGCCGCAATTCCGCTCAACGTTTGCAAATATCTCAATTGCAAAGCGGCCGGATTTTCGGAGAGGACGAATGCGGCTTCGCGTAATGAACGACTACTTTTCTGTTCCCCTTCCGCAGCTATGACTTTAGCCTTAGCTTCACGGGTGGCCTCGGCTTCGGCTGCCATGGCACGCATGAGCTAGAAGAAATTGGGAGTGATCAATCGATCGATCACTGATCACGTCGATATTGTACTTGTTCAGGTAATCGTATGTCTTTGACTTCGACTCGGTCGACTTTCACGCCCCATGGATCAGTGCCTTCGTCCAATACTGAAAAAATTCATTCACGTCGAGTTTTATCAGCAAAATTGCACATTCCTGCGTGGATTTTTGAAGCCCCTCAGTTCGATTTGAGCGCTTACAGTATGCCTGGAACTAAATGCGAGGAACCCTGATGACCAAACAGAGGTCAGGAATGAAACCGTGCATCTGCATGCAATGCAGTTCCAGAAGCAAACCGCAGCGGTTACAGTATGCCACACCAAACCCCCAATTGAAAAATTACCTTTCTCAGTAAGTTCAGCTATATGTTCCCTTTCAGACAACATTTCCGACAGAGTTTTTGTACCCAGAATATTTCGCATCGTTGTTTGCGCTAATAATTTGGTACTGTAAAATGGGTCGTTGACATTGGTCACTGAAAAAGATTGCAATGCATCGTGCTCAAATCATGCCACTTCTGACAGTGAAATTTTCAAAAATTTGCGCAATCTAAGATATTGGATGCAAGGATGACCCGAGCATCGCAATTATTTCAGCGTGTATGCAGGTAAGTTTTTAGAAATTAATCACCTGAAATGGTCGGATTCGAAATGTGAAAATAGACAACAGCATCCACGGATACTGTGACTGAATCTTTGGACAAGATTTCTTGCGGTGGTACATCGAACGAGATAACGCGTAAATCCACTTTACGAAATGTATCGATACACGGTAGAAGGAAAACTAAGCCTGGTCCGCTGGAATTTGCCAAATTTTAGCATCCGAAAACTGTCTTGCTAATCAGCATGATTACCGTGCACCGCCCGGCATCAATCTGCCAAGTCGAAATATAACTGCTCTTTCGTATTCTTTGATGACTGAAATGTGAAATCAATCCATTCTCGTGCATTATCCTGCCATTTCTGTGCCAAATTCGCATTCGTTTGAAATTTTGCATTGACAACACTTTTCACCAATGGGCTTAGAAAAAAGTGGTTAGGGAGGTTTTTTCACTTTGACCGAATGCAAAATGCTATTTAGCGTTTCTAATGATAAACCTTGATCATTCTGAGGGGATTGCGCAATTTTGATTGTATCGAAAGCATTGGATGCAGCGTGATCTGAGAATAACCACATTTTGTATAGATTGCGCAATTTTGTGATCATGATAAGATCACGGATAAAGACGATTTCCGATCATTGAAGATTTTGAGCAGATCGATAAGATTAGACTCCTGTCGCAGGGAATGTAATCGCATTGCTGATTTCCAGCAACGCCTGTTCATACAGTACCTTTCAGACTGAAACATAACGAAACTGGGAACGTCATGAAAACCATGACCCAAGCGGCTGCCACCAAAATGTACGCCATACAACTTCCGATCGGTTCATCACTAGTGCCGTCGATATTTTTGTAAATCCAACTATTCGATCTATCTCGATTATGCTTCATGATGCTTCCACGGAAGCTGATCAATTGAAATATGCAAAACGTCTCAACGATTCGAGACTTTCAACCAAACGTATAGAAAACAAACAGCTAGTTTCATTCGACCTCCGAAATACCATTGCTTCGAACGGCTATTGCGTAGCTAGTTTCGAATTTTTAAAAACAGACCGAAACTCGCACTCGAATGCGACGCTTGCTCGGAGAAAGCTTTTCGACTGCGTCTGGAGAACGCATCAGACGAAATGATTGATCATCACCAAACGGCATTTGCTGCCAGTTCGGCTTTATCCAAAACGAACAGCATACAATTCGCCAACGTCTATCCCCGCTGGACAGAACAGGAGCAAATTTTTCGCAAGCTTCAAAATATTCCGGGGTCTCGAAACCCCAAATACAATAAATGAGTCTCCGGAGAGTAATTCATTTTACGGAATCACAATAGAAATACATACAACTGATAGGCATTCAGGTCTAAATAAATGACCACAGAGAATGAAAGTGATTATATACCTGCAGCCAGAATAAACGAACGAAATATCCTTGGGCAAATCCGTCATCACTTGATGTATTTCTCCATAAATTTCTTGTGGAATTCTGATCGCAAGGCGTCGTTGATGAACGTGGCGTCTTTCTTCTTATCATCCAAACCCTTGGCGCAATTCTTGAACACTACGTCGTCGTCCCATCTGAAAGTGTGAGAACGTGGAATGATAGCCATCATAGAGACACTATTTTTAATCTGTACACCGGATCTTTGGACTTCGTCAAAAAATCGACACTTCATTTTCGGGAAGGGGCAGGCGAGGAATGCATTGACCCCACGTGGTCACCAGACGCCTCCTTTGCTTGAATGGACGCTAGGCCCTGTGCGTTGAGAACAATAGAGGGGACCACGTTTGACAAGGTCCAAAAAGTGACGAAGGCAAAAGATCCAGTGTACAAATAATAGTAAAGCATACCTTCGTTTGACTTTGAAATCCTGCTTTGCCGAGCCAGCCAATAATGGATTCCCATGCAGAATACTTTCAGTTCGGATCTTCTCTTCTTGAGCTTTCTTCTCGGCTTCCTAAAAATTAGGCAAATTATAACACATGGATAGAGTAGAATATCAATGAAGCTTACCAATCTGGCTTTCTCAGCTTCACGTTCTTTCTTGATTCTCGCCAATTCGGCCATGAGTTCCGCAGTGTCGTCCTCGTCCTCGTCTTCATCCTGATCTTCCTGAAAAGACGACACCATTTCAGCATAACATAATTTGGATAAAAATTAATTCTTACATCTTCATCCACAGGATCATCGGCGTCAATGTTACCACTGGATGTCAACTGATCTAAACGCGGTTTCTTGGAGGTGCTGGACGATAAACTGCCAGATGTGATCGCACCGGACGTTGCTGATGAATCTGAAAAAATGACCAAGGTAAAATGAGAAATTCATCATGAAATTACAGTATTTACCTCTTCCACGTTTCTCGCGTGATACCGTTTTCTCGCGTTCGTCTAAGTCTTTCCGAAAATCCTTATTCTTCAATTCATCAACTGCCCCTTGGCCGGTTTGCCTGAAACAGCATATTTTAATTCGGCGAAAATCCAAACTTGTAAATTTAATTTTTCTCACCTGTATTTGACCTTCGTATGCGAAGGCATATCCCGACTGGAATATTGTTTGGATAATTTCGATAAATCGCCTTCATTCTTTCCCGTACCACCAACGGCCGGATAAAAGGTCGGTCGATGAGCCGTCGTCATTTCTCAATTTCTGAAATAAAAAATACGGAATTTTTTAGAAGTGAACCACTTCAATACTAAAGGTACCGCTTCTTTACCTGATTATTCTGAATTATCAATACGAGAAAACACCGTTTATATTGAAAGACTGAATAATCAACTCGACAGAAAGAAAAATATGATCAATATAATCAAATAATAATTAAAATTTTCGATTTTGTGTAATAAAAATAAATGACGTTTTTGCTTTCGGGAGCACAACAAGATTCGCAGGCGCGAAATATGCTTATATCACGCTCGGCGCGAAAATTCAAAATCGAAGTAGGAGGTTCAGCACGTGAATCCACGCAAATCTATTTTGATGAAAAAATCACTGAATCGATCATTCGCGGATTTTTTTCTAGTAAATACGGAGCATAAGCAAAACGCATTGCACACACAAATCCATACATGAGATAAAATCGAATCGAGTGAAATTCATCATCCGCACATCACATTTCGATCATTGGATCAAGCGCCTTTCTTTTTCTCGTCGATTACGGCTGGTGTTTTCGGTCCTTCCGATTTCGGTCGATACTTTCGTTTCTTCTTCTTCGTGGGTGGCTGCAGTTTTCGACACTCCTCGTAGAATTCACCACCGAGTTCCCAATCGTACGGATCACGTTCCTCGTATTTCTTCCTCCTAGCCACCGATTGCAATTGGAATTGGAACCATACGTAATTCGGCGTATCCTCGTATTGCAAACTTCCACACATCTCGACCATTCGTACGAATTCCGGCTCGCCAATGGATTGGAATAATTGAGCCGGCGTGATATCTTGCTTCATTTTCAATACCTGAAATTAGGAAGCACTAATTAGCAATGCTGCAGAAATGATGAAAATCTTTAAGACTTACCACATCCTTGTCATGGCCGAATTTCCGCCACGGCAAATCTCCGCCAATCATTTCGGCCAACATGTAGATGAGACTCCAGATATCGTCGCGTGGTGATTGCTCTTGTCGCAGATGAGCGTTGATGGAAGCGTAGCGGAACGTTCCTCTGAATCCTGGCGATTTCCTCGGTTCACGTAATCGACCTTCGGCGTCGATATACT
>JAQIWJ010001369.1:0-11667 GCA_034695185.1 Discolaimus major
GTATAGGCGACGAAAAATCAATAATTCTGTCTCCTCGCTGGTTATAGCGCAATGCCGCACCGTGCCGCAGGTAGCCGTAAGGAGTATAACTTCAGCCTAACTTCTCCCTCAGTTCGATTTAGCTGAGGCGGGGCCTGTGGTTTTCTGCTTTTGTAATTATCGTGTTCCCATGGGGACTTTTGAAAGCAGAATATTCTGATCTGTAAATGAATCACAATTATCCAATAGCACTCAGCATTTTGGCCACGCTTTTCCGGCTTCATTGAAATTTGACCGCAAGTTTCTGCATAGCACATGTTTTGGCATACGCCAGCAGGGGTTACTGTAGCAAATGCAAGCCATAAAAATTGTCTGATTTGTGCTGTATTTATACGTATTCTTACTGAAATTATACCCGGAAACTTTGTGCATGAATTTTTACAAGATATTGCTTCCAAATGTCATGAAATTCTCATTCAAAAGTTTACAATGACAAAATCATCAATCTCTACCCTAGGCCAAATGCAAAATTCAATTCTCTCTGTCTAATCCGCTGAAAATGCCCCTTCGTTTCATAAACTCCGCCCTCCCCAATCTTTCGCACCAATAGGAGCGTACGATTTGAGTAGGCGGTCTTATGACCATAACAGGCCATAAACGGAGTGCGTGAACGAATGGAATAGAAGATCTGTATAACCTTGTATTGGTAAAAGAGGAGGGCTCGTATTGAATCCGTGAGAGTATTGCTCTCGTCTTCTCAATGCTCGGACACTCGTAGACTCTTGGACTGAACAAGAAGTGGATATTGCGGTTACAGTGGTCTCCTCCCTTGTTAGCCGTTCGACTATATTTTTGTGCAAAGGAAATCGTATCTGTACTGTACAATCATCATCCCGGACCAACCTCAGCAATATAGCTTGGGAATATTTCACCCAAGCAGTGAACCAGGAGGGGGGTGACTAGTACCAGTTTCGGGGGAGTTTGAATTGTGAACTCATACCGTTCTGGAGTGTTTGGAAGCGCCAAAGCATACAGAAGAAGTTTGCGTTGTTTGTTCTAAAGTGGAAATTCGTTACTCGGTATAACGTTACTGTACTCCTCGGACCCCGTTGCTTTGCTTGGCACAGAAGCGTGGAACATTTTACTGTATACACATTGGGGCCGAGGGTATTGGATTTTACAGAAAAAATGTTGACGATAGCTTCAACTACGTCGTCGTCGTCAACCAACAAATTGACCCCGTCACCGATTGCCACTGCCACTGGTTCTGTACAACGTTCACAATCGTGGGATGCGAGTGAAGAGGCGAATGAAGAGAAAGCTGAGGAGGAGGAGGAACCGGCTTGGCAAAAGGACGATGACGATAAGGAAAAAGCTGGCCAACTGCATGGAAAAGAGGCAACCGTATCTACAGTGCCGAGTGAAATTCGTCAAAGTTCGTCTCGAGTGTTCGTTGAGACGAATTCTCAGGAGAACGGACGTTGGCACTCGTCACGCTCTCGAACCGATCGAAAGGATTTCAACAGGAAACGCAAACCGATTCATACTCAAAATTCGGTTGGTCATTCTAAAAACTGGCCCTCTAATATTGAAGATGATCCAACTCCGAATCGACAACAACCTCTCGGACGGTTTTTGGTGAAGGATATTCTCGAATTGCCATCTCAACGTCAACGTCCCAAACAACAATTATCCAAACGAGTGTACGCACTCGAACAAAGCTGCTCTTCGCTTCTTGATCAGCACGATCAAAAAGCGGCCTTTTGTGCAGCCATAGCCGCCGCCGCCGCAGCTCGAGCGGCTATCATGTTCGGTCTCAACGACTTCCTCTCTTCATCCTCCTCAAATGCGCCCTCCTCAACGTCCATTCCGAGCACAACCGCATCGTCGAGTGCCGCGGGCTACAACGAGGCCTCTTCTAGCAACTCGACGAACGTCTCAACGTCTACAATAGACGGCCATCGAAATTTGAATTCAACCTCTTCTCTTTCCACCGCTCAATTGAACAGCACAATCACAACATCCTCATCCAACTCCAACTCCATTCAACAACCCTCCACGTCGAACAATGGTCTCCATCTCACGCCCTCGGTCCAAAACGCATCGGCACCCGGTTCAATCACTCTCTTCACCGGTACTACGCCAGCGTATCAAGCTCATCAGAGTGCCGGCGGATTTTTCGGCACTCAAAATGCAGTGGACACGGCCGCCATGGGAGCTTATCACCACGCCCACGGACATCACCAATTCGGCCTGGCGTACGGACCAACGGCGGCACAGTCCGCATCCACATTGGGATACAATCAACATGCACCGTACGGCGGTGCCAGCGGATCGCAATCATCGGCCGCGGCTCATTTTTGGAGTCAATTCGGTTTGGATGGTGGAACGAGTACAATGCAAACAGGAAATCGAACGGGTGTCTCGAATGCAGTCGGTCATAATCATCAGAGATCAACCGCATCCGATATCGGTCAACCACCTTGGTTCGTGAATTTCCTCGGTTATCCCACGCCCGGATTCGAGACAGGGTCTAGTGCAGGTAATGCTTACAGTATGCCCTATGCTCCGATTTATGCCGTGTAAAATATATCTGCTCGCTTTCAGGTGCATTTCCATCACCGGCCTATGCATTTTACGATACCGGATTAGGAGCAGGTCCAACGGGACCGTCTCATCCACCGTTAGCCGTCTACGATCATCACACGTCCACGTTTGGGACCAGTTTATCCGATCCGTTCTCCAATAATGCCCAATCGCAAACGGCTGCATTTTCCGGTGCAACCAATATTAGCAATGATCCGAATTCATTACTCGGCCTGGGTTCGATATCCGCTAAATCCAGGCACAGGCACGAATCGGAGGACAATGGTAGAATATCCTCGAAAACAGTGGCGGCCGGATCCGGTGTAGTCCTAGTGGATAGTTCATCCACAACACCGGCCGCCGCCGTTCAACGATCAGGCACCAGTCCTACTGTAACCGATGAACTTTTATTGGCTACATCATCCGGACCGAAAGAATCTCAACACGACGAACGATTAGACGGCGATGGAAGGGATTCGGATGAAGATATCGAAGAAGACGACGACGGGGAAACATCGACGACGAAAGACGGGGCGGACGGTTCTAATCCGCCAGCAAAGAAAAGGAAACGTCGAGTTCTTTTCACGAAAGCTCAAACTTACGAATTGGAACGTCGATTCAGGCAGCAACGTTATCTTTCCGCACCGGAAAGGGAATTATTGGCTGGTCAAATTAGATTGACACCAACCCAAGTGAAAATCTGGTTCCAAAATCACAGGTCAGTCTGTTATGCTTGAATTTCTCAATGCAGTGAAAAAGCAGGCTTTTCTTCTCATTAGATAGGGAAAATTGGATAAAGATATCTCTATTCAGAGATACCAAATAGGCCTCTTCGATTCCTAAGCAAAATTTTCACTCCGACGCATGCGGCTACAGTATGCCAGAGCCTTCATCAAAAAGGTACCATCAAAAGCATTCTCCGCGTATGCCTCTTATTTTCATTCTTCCGAGTCAATGACTTTACTCAGCACGTTCTCAAAATGCGAGATTTATGCGTTCTTATCCCCTTTCCACCAATTTGAGAAGAAACAACCCCGGGGCACGTTATCATTTTTGCAAGTGCCATTTCTGATCGTCTGCACGTGTGGAGATATGAGAAAAGTTTCTCCAACAGAGTGGTGCGCCGCATTTTAATATTCCACCTACGCCTAAAATGGCAATTTCTACTGTATCAATACCTGTTCGCGCTTGAACGTAGAAAAGGATCACAGCGGGCTATCTTTTAGCACCCCCGTTGATTTCGGTCAACTTTTTCGGGTGGAAAAGGTGTGAGTGCCTAATATAATTACGGTTGATACTCCGTCGCACCCACTTCCTTTGGAGAGAAGGTAGAAGGAAAAAGGAGGTTGTTGAAACAGGGCGTAGGAAGAAAATGATCGAATTCCCTAGTTAAATTTGAAACAATACACGCTTTTGGCATACGGAACTCGGATCGGACGTGTCTCGTTTCAAAAAAAGCCCATATTTAGGCGATTAAAATTGCATTACTCTAAACACGCTTCAATTGTAATAGAATATTCTTGTGATCAAGATAAAACTAGGATAAATTTTCATATTCGAGCATGATGAACTCAGGAAAGATCTCATGGAAATTACATTTTTCTCAAACTAGGGGGACCAGGATTACTGTAGATTCTATGTATGAAATGAGCAGCTGTTATTTGCTTTCTTCCCTTTCCATATAAGTAGAACCGATGGAAAAACATTTGCACACGAGATAGCATTTCTATATTCAATCACATGCGGGTATACTGTAACCGCTCTCTTATTTCAGGTATAAAACGAAGAAAGCATTGCAAGAGAAAGGATTGAATCCGAATTTAGTCAATCCATTGCCTCCGCCGAGACGAGTGGCCATACCGGTATTGGTCAGAGATGGGAAACCGTGTCCAACCATGGGCGGTGGCGGTGGAACCGGAGGACCGGGAGTAGCTTATACGAAAAGCTCTTTGGTATTCGGCGATCCGGGCGGTGCGGCTGATCACATGTCAGCCGCGGCGGCCGCGGCTGCAGCAGCTGCCGCCGGATTACAACATTCGGTAGCCTTGGGTCATTCGGGATTTATGACCGGACATCATCATCATCCGCATCAACCGAATCCATTCGTCACGTCCGCATCTTCGCATCATCCTTCAGCCGCTGGGCATCACCCATCGCATCACGGTCAACAAGCCACGCCTATGGGTTTAGCTCCGGTCAGTTCTGTAATGACACCTTCACATTATTATGTGCAAAATACATGGTGGTGATCAGACATTTTTGACATTGGGAATGATTTTCCTGAATTTTCTCATGTTCATACATAAAATATTAGCTTAGATTTTGAATATGCCTATTGAAATCTTATGTGACTGTGATCACGTGGCAGGAAATTCTCCTAATTTATCATCGACCCATTTTATGCTAATATTGATAAATGTGTATTGTTTTTTTATTCAGACGAGTATATTGAAGTGGTTCAAATTGCGTGTTCTTGTGCTTTTTTTATATCTCGTTCACCATTTTCATGGCCCGAGATTCGAGTGAACACTTTGGTGTCTACTCGAAAAATAAGAGCCAGTTAGGGCTTTTACGCAGAGAGCAAAGAATGATATTGAATGCTGTTGAATATCCAGCTCTCCATTATCGAAAATAGGAGGCAGGAATTCTCTTTGAAAAGAGGCCATCCATTTAGCTGAGTACATTCTTCAGGAAATGGCTATCCAAAAATTTTGTACCAGGCCGAAAGTGCTCTCGACTCGCACAAGATATAGACGCTTTCTACCTCTTCCCATTTCCGCTTCCATAAAAGGCTTGCCCCTTGTAAAAGCCATTCAACCAATGGGTTTTTATAAAATGCCCATACTCATATATATACGTTCCTTATGTATAGGCTCATAAAATGGTATAGAAAATCACAGCCTTCGAAAGCAAACATTTTTCCAGCCATGTATTGAGAATAAGAGGAAGGCGGTAGCCATTCCTCCTTCCAAGGATCAAAAAGGCAATCGGTCGAGAAATAATATGTTTACATTATACTCATTAGGATTTTCAATACGCTTTTCAAACGAATGCTGAAGGGATTTTCAAATGAAAAATCCTTCCTAGAAAATCCTGAGCTTTTCACTTGGGATACTGTAATCTCGAATAATAGCTCCTCAAAGAATTCAAGCGTTTCACTTGATTAAATTATTTTATGCGCTCGTAAAAATCGAACGTAAAGTATTCTGCTATTGTACGATGAGAAGCCGGAAATGAGACGCTTCCGAGGCGTGAACGAAGGGCGTTCAAAATTCGTTCGTGGACAAAAGAAAATGAATTATGGGCGTACACGGGTGAATCCTTTAGATTTCCACCTGCTACCCGCTGTTTCTCTGAGAAGACGCCTTGTTGCTTTCTCATCAAATTCATTATGGGCTCGTTTGCATAAGTTTACGAACGCATCACACCCATTTGAATATGAAAAATGGGACGCCTGCTGCAAAACACAAGCGCATGCTGGGGTGAGAGAAGGGGTACTGTAACTCTTTGAGGAACCGGATTCGTGGAAAATATGCACTTCAAAATTCCTCTTATCATATCCTTTTACCAAAATATGAGTTTCATTTGCATGCAGATATTGACCGCATTCCGATCGCCAGTCTTCGGAGAAGACTATGCAATATTTTTCATAGGTCATTTTTCTCGTGAGAAATTCGTACGGAGAAAAGGGGCGCAGACAGCGTGTCGCCTTCAGAAGTCGAGGAAACTGTCGTCATTCATCTTCTTGGAGGCCACAAGGAATGAAAGTAGACCTCTGAAACATCGGAGGTGGCCAAATATGCGAACCGAAAGGGGTATTTTGGAAAGTTGCAAAACGAATGTTTTTGTACATTGCAAAAATTGAGACAGTGCTGAAAATATACCCATTGCGTATTATGCATGGCCGTGGATTTCAGAGGCATGTGGCTCATTGTCCGACAGAAAGCCCATGCAGATTTGTGATCTTCAAAAGTACTGCTTTTGTCATTTGACTGAAATTGCGAAATTTGGCTAGCAATGTGTGCATGTTCAGCTATTTCTAGCTCATGCTAATAAATAGGACAAAAATTTATGCTTTTACACAAGCCAAAAATCATGCATCTCCAATGCAATGCGTTGTATAATTTGGCTTTCATAAAAAGCCAAATCCGATTCCAGACCACCAATGCAATCGCTGAAGATTTCTTTGCTAAAGGTGAAGAAGCAACTCGACCAAAAACACACCCAGTCTCCTTCTTCTGTTTTTCCTGAAGTACTGGGATTTTATTCAAGAGTACTCGTAGTGTATGGGTGGCAGCCACTTTGGTGATTGTCCAAATTGGAGTGGTGCCCATTGGTCTAGTAAAAGAAGCGACTCCTTGTCTAGTGAATGGGCAATTTTTCTCACGGCTTATGGTGTATGAATATTTCTTCTCTCCTTGACCCCGACCTCATTTTTCGCCCCCTTTTGTACTGTATAATCCCATATTACGCATATGTCCGGAGGAGCATGTCCAGGAAATAGGAGGACTCCTTCCTGATTGATCATTTTGTGTATTGATGTTTTTTTCTCTCGGATGACTGATATTTGTACAGCACGTGGGCAATTAATCGCTTTGCGGCTGCTTTACGGATGCAGGTGCGGCTTTTTGCCTTTACCTTTCCAATAAAAGACCACCCCATGGTCATCTAATCCCAAAGCTTTGGACACGCGTATTTGCATACGGCACACCACGAACGACATGAGTCGGTCCAATTAAATGCACGACTAAACCGAGAAAACATTGGGGTAGAAGGGAGGGGGCGTCAATATTTACACCAGGGACTATCGCTCCCGTATTCAATCATGGCCAAGGAAAAACGTTTTGTTAAAACACATTCAATGCATGTGTATGCAATTAGATCACGCACCAATATGGTCACGTTTCTTGGGCATTCATAAAAACGGATGGTCCATTAATGG
This sequence comes from Discolaimus major, assembly GCA_034695185.1. Lineage (NCBI taxonomy): Eukaryota > Metazoa > Nematoda > Enoplea > Dorylaimida > Qudsianematidae > Discolaimus > Discolaimus major. The sequence continues at coordinate 7,508 of JAQIWJ010001369.1, forward strand.
ATCCCGGAGAAAATCATAAGTCCAACAGGTGATCATATGTTCCAGGCCTGAATAGGGGCTCGTTAATTGAATGAATAAGATTATTAACACGTGCGTTTTGATTTTTGGGCATGCTAATCGATTCGCTGATGAGAAATCAGAGGAATCGATCAATATTCATATGCAAAATCAATACGAGGGTTTATCCGATCCCATATCAGCTATCATTTGGTTGCTGCACAAAGATTTATATGATAATCACGTATGAAAAAATAAGCAAGAAACTTCAAGGAAAGCAAATGCTTCCAGTGACAATAATCAGACAATTTCATTGAAGCCTCCGATTTTACCAGTATCACGTGATCAAACATACAGAAATTGGCATTCCATTCCGTAATCGTAGTCAGTAAAATCGATATCGGTTAAATAACATCAAGCTTGATCACCGGCCAATGTATAATCCACGAATTCTTCGCGTCATCATCATTCCATTTCGTAATTCACGAATTCTTCACGTTCCCGTTTCACAGTGACCGTCGACATCAATACGCGTAAATGAAACAAATTCGTCCATCGATGACCGTATCGAATGGATCCGAAACGACGACGATACTTCGGTCGAGCCGTGTACGTAATACCCAAATGCACTTTCGGACGCGGTCGCCACCAAGACGACGATAATTTCGGCACCGGATAAATCGATTGATCCGAACAGTTGTCGCCGTGATCGGGGAATTTATCCAACGATACGGGAGTCGATTCGAAATTGTATTTGGATCGTTGATCGCCGATTACCGGACTGGTTCGAGGCCTTTCGTGTCGACGCATTTGAACTTCATTCGCAAATTCACCAGCAGCTGAAAACTAAGGCATACTGTAACTATAAGCCTTTGCATAAAAGATTTGAAAATTTCTCACCAAGTAAATCGGGTAATTGTCGTATCAAATAATCCGTATCATCCGAGCGCATACGGCTGCTGGTACTTTCAACGACCGTTGAAATATGGCTGGACGTTTCTTCCTGATCAGAATCGATTTCTACGCGCGTCGATAATCCATCGCTTTCGTTGTCTTGATCGCATTCCGATCCTTCGTAAATCTCGCTGGTCAACGCTTTCGTATCCGACGTATAAGACGAATATGAATATTCGTCCGTAGTCGTACTATCGTCCGCGATCGATGGCCAATCGTACGTGGTCGTCCAACTAGCCGTACATCCGGTCGCTGATTCCCAACCGGAATCTTCAGTCGATCCCCCATAAATGGATTGAGACGCAACATCGTCCAAACTGATGGATTCGAATTCTTCCATTTTCCCCTAGAAAAACGTAATGATTATTATTCAAAATCCTGAAGAAATCAGGAATTGAATTCATACTTGATCAGTGAAAAAATCGGTATTCAAGTACGATAGAAATCCGTCCAACGTTGGAAGACGTTCGACTTCCGAATGAAATGCAAAAACAATAAACAAAGATCACGACTGGACATACAACTTTACACGGCTAACGAAATGTTGAGTTATATAATTTTTGATCAATGATATTTTATGCAGAATGCAGCTAGATGTGGTGTGTGAATGTGTTTTCCTGGATAATCAAGCACGGAGAATCGATTGATGAAGTCAAAATCGAGCTATCACTTCCCGATCAGAAATTAATCATTTTGACCAAATCCCTAAATATTGATCGTACGACGAAATGACTGTGATTTTTAGAATCAGCGTGTCAATCTGTCCCAGAAAATGTCCTTTTAGTTCACCGATCACGTGTATTTAGAAATCTCAAAACTTTGGAATTGGCTTCCTTAGCACATGATATCCAATCGACGATTTCAGACCATAGATAATGATTCAGGCGATGCGTAAGGGTGTTTTCTGTACAATCGACGACGCTGCATCCATTGATCACACTCTGATCACTCGGGAATAGATGAATCGAAAATGGATAATTGAGATGAACTTTGTAAATATCGATCGGTGAATAAAACTAATGACACCAGTGGATTTTCCGATGTCGATTATCCTAAAATCCATCTTTTGATAATGAAAATTGAGCAGATTGCAAAATCTGAAAATTTGGTGAGCGGTTACAGTATGCCTCAGAAGCGACCAAGTCAAGCAGTGGCCAGGCCAATGCTTGCAGCAATGCATAAATTTTTCAGTCAAACTGTGAAAAGTCTTGTGAAAAAATTAACCGTCCTCGAAATGTTGGCTAATGCCACACATTGACTGCCATGGGATAATTGGAATCATGTGAAATCCATGGACGATGTTCACAGAGAATTTCGGTGGATGACACTGGTGAAAGTATCCAGTAAATGGCTATCCATGCTAATCATTAAATTCTACCACGACGAAGCAAAACACGTTTTAGCTAGAAATACGTTTGATACGGGCAATATTTCAGCCACGGTTGACCGCGGGAGTATTGGGAAAAGTGTGGCGAACATTTGAATTTTGGATCACCCATACTGACCGTCCGATTTACCAGTGCAATTGAAGTGATGTTTTGTGAATCCTGAAAGAGAAAAAGCAAACATGCTGAGGTCCACAGGAACCCAGCTGGGGCCCTACAGTACCCCAGGCCAAATTTTCAGGGCATAACAATTTCCCATGACGGCCAGTAGTGCATGTGATATAATTTTGCGAACAAGCATTCGACGGATCCGGATGATCTGTGTTCACCAAAATTGCACAATTTGGTGATTCCGATAATCCAAGATTAATATGCAAACACTTCCCAATAAACTCGTCTCAGGATTTTCCATTTCATTGCCAGTATAACCATGTTAATCGTGGTCATAAGTGATTATATAAATTACTGATTATTTCGATACTGTTATTCAAGTTTACTTGTGATCATGTTAGTACTTATTTGTAATTTTACCACGTGCCTATTTTGTGTTGGACAGAATGCCCAATTACAATGTAATTCATAAATCAGCCTCTTTTGATTCACATTTGCCAGGCTTCTCAATTTCAGGCGATCCAATGCCGACATCAGTCAAATCGATGCATTGAACGACGGCCTCGGATTCGTAGGATTCTTTGTACGCAATCCAAAGCCTTTTGACTAATTCCATAGTCACAATATCACCGGCGTGATTAGAAATCATTCGTAACGCGAATACTCCATCCGTACCCAAATATTGATCCACGAATCGATCGTGGATATGCGACGGTGCCGAATATACGCACGATCTTCCGCTCGTCTTATCGGCGGATTGCTGGGACGCCGCGATTCTCAAATATTTCAATACGAACATCATTCGTTGCGTTGAGATTGCGCAATTGAAGAAACAATGCACGAAACTGGCCGACGTGACCACGGCTACGATGGTCATCCAAATCCAAACGAAGACGAATATCTTCTCATTATACATATTGGCAATTAATGCGCATTGTACCGTGTATCGATTCAAATTACCCACCGATCTCACTTCGATGCTGAAATAAAAGTTACGGTGGTAGAGGGGATTGAACTCGATTTGCACTGTTTCGCATGATCAATCCGAATTACCCTTACTCGCATAACGTGACCCGTGGGAAATATCCCGATTCCGTCCACGGTCGTCCATAAATCACATCGATCAATACTCTGAATCCGTAAATATGAACTTCTTCACTTTTCAAGAACGCGTTTAATAAGAAGAACTGAGCGACCACATTGGCAACATAGATGAATTTCGTGCATAAATACATGGCCGTTACGTAACTGCCATTGTATGGGCAAATTTTGAGAAATCGAATAGCCAAGGAAACGGATAATCTATTTTCTGAATTATCCTCTGATTTGGCGGATTTCCCGGTGCATCGAGCAATGCCAGCTTGAAGTTCTATCACATTCCTGAGATTGGATGCGATCTCGTTCAATGCGTGTTTCTTCTCAACACCGTCTATGGCATGAATATCGCAGGCTGCTGCTACCAAATAATGTAAATTCATGCCTGAAAATAATGGCTGGTCATAATGGATATTTGACCATGCAAGAATGAAATGATTCTGAGTTTTGAATGTGCAGTGATTCGTATGGATATTGATTAGCAAATTGATGAATCTGATCAGCATGACCAGGAAAAGCATGATTGCTTTCCAGAAATGCATAAACCTCAACCGCCATAACCTGATCCCCCCATTCAAATAATGCTTATGACAAAACTGAATGAGCACAGGTGCTAAA
>JAQIWJ010001370.1:0-11665 GCA_034695185.1 Discolaimus major
AAAATACGCAATGCAGTACATGAAAATATGCCAACATAAATTTCTAACTGATCATGTACTGTTGAAAAATGTAAATGCTTTTTATGGGGATGAGGTGAGGGAATACCTCAACAGTTCCTGTTTGGCATGTAAAATGTATATTCTGTACATGATGAAAATCGATGTTTGGGAAAAAATCTTTCATGCCTGTTGCAAGAATGCAATCAGCTTTGCAAAGCAATCAATTGAGCATGCCCAATTTTTGGGCACGCAAATCAGCTCTACATTTTGCAGAACCGTAAAAACACGTCATAACAGTCTGAATGTCCATCTGGGATACCGCTTCCTCACTGGGTCGTGATCACACAGAAGGACAAATCCGATGCCTCTGATCAATCAATTAGGCCGTAAATCAATCGATAATCCTGTGCATCATTGAGCTGCCCAGGATGGGAATCACTGGTGCTTGGATATGCAATTTATCAACTTCGCATAATAATACAGAAATTATCATGCAATTGTATTCTACGATTCCTCGTGAACTATGCAGTACTTTTCGCATTGCACTTTCAAAATTGCGCAATTTTGCGAAGCAACATTGCACGCAAGCGATGCATGCAAGAACTTACACGACTTGGTTTCCAAAAGGACGTCTTTCGCTGTCATGATGAAATGTAAATCCGATGGGGATGAATGATATCCACCAGTCCAGCAGTGGATCGAAACAAGAATTTACTCGTCCTTATTTATAATGTATACATTGAATACGCGTTCACGTGCTGATGAGCAGGCTGTCGATTGCTATTTTCAGCTAATCCAGGATCAGGTATATCCGTTGGGATTTATTTTTATCTTCCAATGCAATTAAGTTTCAATCAAATCCAGTATCAATACAGTAATAATTGATTTAGGTGCGTCTAGCGAATATTTCCTGGTGCAAATCGATGACCTTTTTTAAAATGATGGTCCCAAATATTAATTACAGTAGCGTATTGAATTTTGTCAAAACGGTGGCGTGTAAGGCTGAAGTGAGAGCAAAGTGATTCTCCTGTGTTTATCACTGTTGGAACAGGAAGAAGCTCGTTGAATAGAGTTGATTGTCTTTTTGAAAAGTCCGCAAACTGAGAGTACTCGAATTTTCGTCAAAAACAGGATTCCCGATTGGCCTTGTCCTGGGGGAGGTGTCAGGTAAAAAGTGAGTTTCTTTTCGCTTCTCCTTCGGCCAAGAGAGCGTAGGTTCGATTTTGAGACAGAACAAAAGGGGCGAAACGAAAAGCGACGATTGTTGCTGCGTTACGTCTTTTCTCAATTTCCACCCAGTAGCCGTGTTTCCTTCTGTACCCAAACGGCCGGAGCTGCGTATTTAAAAATAGTAACACTTTTTCTTCATCACTTTCTCCTCACCGGGGAGCTGTCAAAAATGCGCAAAACTCGTTTTCCCCCTCTTCAAAAGACTTCCAGATGGCTAAACCTGGAGGTGAGATGAAAAACTAGATGATCATTAGTGTAAATGGACACCCCACCCCTTTTCCCCGCCAGTTCGAAGTAATGCCAGCAAAATTTCGTAAAAATGTAATACGATATTCTACCGCGTTATCTCATGCGCGGCCAAAAATTTTCCTGCAAAGTAAACTGGAAGACTGCGTTGATAGATTTCGATTCTTATCTATGCTAATTTGAATCGTGCAAATAATACTCGCGAATTGGCTGATAAGAATTTTTTGAGACGAGATTTTTGCACGCGAGTTTTTGCACTTGATTCTGCATGAAAATTTCGGCGATTACAATAATCCGAAGGAGGTGCTAAACACTGGCTCGATTCGGCCAATGGCAGCACGCTGGCTTGGTTCAGCCCAGGCACGTGACTTGTCTGCTACGAGGAGGGAATAGCGGTTACAGTACGCCTTTTCCTCAATGCAATGCAAAAATTGGCTGAACTGGGATGAAATTCATCGTTAACGATAGATCAATGCAATTTTGTTGATCGTGGGTCTTATGGATTAGCATTCCAAGCCATTTTTTAAATATTTGGCAAATTATGAATAACTTTGTGCATCAGTGAAATTGATCACATGATCGATGATGGTCGATTTTGTCTGTACGGCAATGAAAACAATCGATTTATCGATTGCCATTCGACAATTGTCATTGACAAGCAACACGAGTGCAACTTTCGATGCTAACATTGAATCGAATGACATTGAATGAAAGTATTATAAATAATTCATAATAGTCATCATAGGCCTGCGGCTTGAAGACTGCTTGTTGCTTGTGGATCCAATTGCCCTCGAAGGTTACTGTTTGATTTTTGCATTCCGGCTTATGAATTCTGAAGCTTCATAAGCTTGCCGAATGGCCTCAAATTTGAAAATTGCGACTGAAAATTATCGATCATAAATCAACACATTGTTGTTGCTATATAAAATTTCGTTCTTTGAAATTCGATAAGAGAAAAAATAACTGCATTTTACGAGGGCCACAGTGTTTTTTCCTACATCCAAAACACAATGAGTGGGCCGTGGTAATTACTTCTCAACTGAAAGCTTAATGAGGTTGCATGGGATCTGGCTAGGCCTTGGCTCGGCCAATATTCATTATTCCACGAATGCACAAACCCAAATCCCCCATTGCAAACGAGGAGACGGAGAAGATGACTCTTGGCTCGGATGTTGACGAGGACATGTCAAAAGCATTGCGAGTTTTCTGATCGGCTAACAAAATAATGCACGATTTTTCTGCGGCAACTGCTGGCAGTTGCTGCAACCAACTGCTGACAACCGCCTATGGATACTGTATGGCTAATTCGGCTAGGCGGAAATCATCAAAGATATTGATCACATGCTAATTAGGGCATCACATGAGTTCTCACCTGTAATTTTCGGATCGCGAGCTGCAGACAGACGGTGGACGCACGGAACAGCCCATCACGTGTATTCTCAAGCAATAACATAGTTTCGAATGTCAGTGTCATTTACTTGAGAATACCCATGCAGGCGCGTTCATATTTGATCAGAAATCTGCCACAATAACCGATCATGCTTCGCGTCTCAAAAAATTTACGAGGAAATGATTCATCAGGAATTCAAACATCTGCTAGGATCAACAAGGTTCTCACATATTGCGAAAACAGTGGGAAAAAATGTCACGAGACTTCGCATGAAAACCACGCCTTCATTGACCCCCGAAATTTGCGCATAATACCAAATCCGAAATCAGTACCATTCCAATTGGGCATACTGTAACCGCTCAAGGAGGCCATCGGACGTTGGTGCTAGCTTACAAGAAGGGGGAACATGGGCGTATAAAATGCGAATATAATTCGTTTGGAGTTGGTTCAAGAGAAGAGAAGGGGAACTGGGGTTGGTGCTTTTGTGGATGGACATCCATGACTGACCGTACTAAAGCATGTTCGAATGCGGCCATTGGAAGGCGAAGAAGTGGGCACCGGGTGAAGCAACGGGCACCGAACGGATCAGTGTCAGTGAATTAGCGATTGATTTTCTTGTCGCCCCTGTGTTTCTGCTCGTTTGGCATGCTAGTGAAGCGAGACGAACACGGGGCCCGGACGAGAGATCATGCAATGGTAGCAATATCCCCTCCCATGCGCAGAGGAGACCGAGAGCCGACTGTTGCGTGGTCCTTTTTGCACGGTCGTTGAAGCTTCCGTGGCTTCTGCCGGCGGCTTTCGTGACATCTAAAATAGCTTCTACTATAGAATGGTTCAAGGCTGACAAGCGGCTTCCATTCCGAAGGCCATGAAAAACGAGCAGAAATGGTAGGAAGGCTTTCCAAACATCACAACGAACAGAAAACTTCGCCGCCATCTTTGTCCAATATCAAGGTACCATTATGAACTGACCAATTCTTCTAAGGCTAATGTTTCGAAAGTATATAAATCTCAGCCCCCGGAACCTTCTGACCAGTTCCTGAATACAAAATTGATCACGAGACTGATCATTTTAGCACGTATACATTCTACATGTAAATAGGCATGTTCACAAATGACCGTATCGAGGAAAAAGGGATACCGCCTTCCACACGTTTCTTCTCAATCCAATCAGTCGGATATGGGGGGGGGGAAGGAATGAGGCCGAAATGCTAACATCATAAGCCGATTGGCTTCACCTTTTTTCTCCCCTTCCTCTAAGAGCTAGCCTTATTGGGTGTATACAAATATACTGGTCTCGATTTCGCCTATATTGGATCAAATGCAGCAAAAGGCGGGCATAAGGAGGATCATTTCGAAAAGAGCCTTTTGCACTCACGGGCCAGCCTTCCAATAGTAAATTGAGTTTTTACTAAATCTAATTAGTGTTTGCCTTTCCAATGGCCACAGCCAAAGACAGCCTTCGGTTGTTCAGCAATCCAATCCAGAACCGGTGGAATCGGATAAAGGAAATAGCCACTTTAAAAGCTATGAGAGCAATATTGAGAGTGTGGGGGTCAGGCTGAAATATGAATTAGGCTGATCAATCGATACTCGGATCATAGAATATCAGTATCATTTTGATTAAATGCCCTCAAAAATCTCACGAGAGGATGGGGAAATTGAAAACAGGATGTTTCCAATCTAATCACTGTTAGGATAAGGTCATTTTTGGACTAATTATGTACGGATTACACGATCACACTTCCTATATGATTAGTCGATAATGAAGCGAGGCCTATTTTTCGGTATACATCTCGCGGAAGGTGTGTACGACGAAGAATTACTGAAAGATTTCTCATCGCCAAAAAAGGCTAAAAAATTTGAGAGCAGACTTTCAGGCTGCCAAAATTGCAATGCTGGATTAAAATTCAAATCAGAGCGGATACAGTACACCCAGCAGTATATATCCAATTTGGATGTCCAGCTTCTCATTGAAAACAGCGGTTACAGTACACCCGCCAGTAGGCCGCTCATGAATCACGTGGTAAAAACAAGTCGGGAACGAAAATATCTGATCCCCATTTCCTATGCTGATCACAAATACGGAATGGGATGCAAATGCAATTCCATGCGACGGAAGCTAGTAAAAAGGCATCCGCCACCAATGCATGGCTGAATAAGAAGATGGGGAAGAAGAAAGCCCTTCTGTATCACCGAAGAAGGGAAGGACCAATGCTAGTGTTCTGATTAAATTAATAAACGGCCTTGCTCTTATGGAAGGCCGGCTTTCTGCGGCCAAATCCCGGCGGAAAATGCGTGCCTTCGGAGAGGAACGAGGGATGGCCCCATGATATATTTACATTGAACAAAAACGCAATTAAAGCTTCGGTGCCAACGACTTTGGGCCGCCCAAAAACAATAACCGCTATGCTTTTGACCATAGTTGGGATGTGGGGGGGGGGGAGGCGTTCATTTTCGTCTCTCATTCTAATTTACGATTTCACCCATTTCGAAATGGATAGGCGTTGGCTATTGGGGGCTTTTTCAATTCAAAACCTTGGTGCTAGTCGTTTTCACTCGTTTTTATAGTATGCCTCCATAAAAGGCGGCCAACGTGACGTCCGATTCAGCTTCCACCGCCGGAGCTCGTAATCGAATCGTACGTCTTCCATTGGTCATTGGCGTTTTTGCACTTTCAATAACACATAAAAATCCCTACCCGCCACCGTTCCGGGTGCCCCATTGTTCGTGAGAAGACTAATGACGACACGGTTCAGGCTTTTACTGGTCTCCACCAACCCATGTCCTTTTTATGAAGCTATATCATAGGATGCTTGATGTTGAATTTTAGCTTTCCGAAGCTACCAGACATGCACGTGTTTGGCAGCGTTCAGAAAATCCGCAAGAAGCACAGCAATTTTAGGCATAAAAGCAAGCTTTACTGTAGGAAAATTCCTTGCTGCCAGTATGCCAAATCAGCTTCACATTTTCATCGATATCTTCCATACCAACAGTATGGCATAAACGCATTTTATGGTATCATCGACTATGATAAATTTCTTGGCGAATATCCATATGATCTATCACATGCATATCTGAACTTGATTAGAATCAAATTTTTAATTTAAAAATATACATAAAAACTAATCTGATTATTGAAATCAGCGTCTTCGGTTACCCAGGAAAAACATGTTTTCACACCGATTTTGCATATTATGAACGTGGAGTACTGTAGAGATAGGCGTTTCCAATGCTGTACTTTACAGTGTGTAAATTAGGGTACCTCGAATTTCCATGAAATAAGGCTAAACTCGCACCGCATTTCTGCAAAATCGATCATGCTGAATCTTGTGATGATGTTCGGTGATCAAAATCAACATATCCGAAATCAATACATTAGAAATCACTATATCGGAAATCGATATGTGCTAGCTAATCAGTTTTATAATTGGAGTAAATATATCTGCATAATCGATTATCTGGATTCACACAAATCTGACTTTCCATAAGCCAGAAAGCTTTGGTGCGTCATGAAATTTTGACACATAATTTCAATATAACAAGCTAAAATATGATCAGACAATCAATGTCACGATTAGCAATCACAATCACAAATCATGTCTGCATTTTATTCAAATGATCCCGATAAAAACGTATCCATAAATATCCCGAAATTATCCCACTAAAATGAATTTGCAGTTACACAGCAAACAGCTAAAGTACGATAAAATCACCTTCTCAAAGAAAGCGTAGATAAAGGGGAAAAAATCAGCAATCATATTACTGGCTACTGATTCATAGGCACAAAAAAGATATGCTTCCACAAAAAAAGCCTCCTAAATCTACGGGGAAAAACCCTATCCGAAATATGAACACCTGGGCAGTGGGTCCACCAAAGAAAATTTCCAAATGCATTCATACTAAATCCACAAAGAAACTATTCTAAAATGAATGCACGCTAATTCGAGAAAGCGAAAAAGGCTAATCAGAAAAAATTCACTGATAAAAAATCCCATCCCGAAAACAATGCCAACACCATGGGAAGTTTGGCCATGAATAAAAAACTAATGCGCTTATTTTAGCTTGATAAAAAAAGCAAAAAACATACTAACTTGGACTTGTTCCAGCTTCCTTCCAATTCATCCGACTTTCTTCGGGTTCTGGACGAGAATTGCTCACTTGACGTGTACGCCTTGCAATTCAACGTCGCCTTGTATTTTCAACGCTTGCACCGATCCAGGATCCATACGATGCGCGAACGAACAGAAGTGGTTGTTGTTGAAGAAAACCTGAAATACACGGTACTGTACAGTTATTTAGAAGAGCTGGAAAAATGTATTGCATGATTGAATGCGGTGCGAAATGAAAATGTACATTCACAATATTCGCCCCTTTTCTAAAACAGTCTTTCTACAGAACGCCGGTAAACAAGTCTATCAATGCGCCTGTGCATTTTAGAAGTTTCGGTCCAGATTACAACCTGAATTTGGATGAAATCCTCAAAACTATTCTCAACTTTTATGCATGACTATCCCCTTTTATCGCCTTTAGGCAAATATTGACACCTATCAGGCATATCTCAGGGCCCCCTTTTTGTACTTTAGAATGCATACTTGGCACGCACTACTATATGCATCATCCCCCTCCCTTCCGATAGACAAAATGGCCAATTCTTCTCTTACCTGGAATGCGAACGGCTCGTTGACGATGTTCAAATCGAAAGCCACGTCTTTCTCCAACGGGAATTTGCCTTCTTTCTCTTCCGCTTGCCAATTTCCGCCTACTTGACTATTTCGTACCACATGCTAAAAAAGCGGTACATGCATTTTTGGGGGATTGTTTGGAGAAATGATTAATTTACCTTCTCATCGAACCGAATGGATAAATGAAACGCGATATCCGTACCGGCCAATAAATTCACTTCGAATTTCTTGGCTTTCTTATCCGGTACACCGGAGATGAATAGACGTTTGCCAGGTGTAAATCCGCCTTCGATACCGGCCTGATAGGGGACTGGCTGAAAAGGAAGGATCCCTAATTAGGCAATGCATAAGCCATATTTGCATGCTAATTATTGACACATCCTTCGATGCATATGCAAAAATTAATGAATGCAACTACAATAATCAATGCTACGCTTTGCAATTTAGTGCAAAAATAGCGCAATATATACTTACATAGTATTTCCCACCCCAACTAACGCTGTGCAATTGCACTTCGCCAGTAATGAACAAGTGATTGATCGAATTCAATGGCTGGCGATATTCGAAATTGTGCAATTCCTTCTTATTGGCGAAAACCTGGAAAATATCGTGCGATTAGGCATGGTCCGCAGGACCCATGGGTCCACTTGGGGACCCTTATCCACAAACATCTGGATCACCAGGTACCTTACCTCGAAATGATTATCATGAGCGCGGATTCTCAAATCGAACGGTTCCTCCTCTTTGAACGGTTCCTTCTTTTTCTCCTCTTTACCCCAGGCCCCATCGGCGAACGTATTGAAAACGGCGTGTTTCTCCTTTTGACGAAAACTAACATGCAACGGGGCGTTGTCTTGGGCGTATTTCGGACCGGCCATTAAATTCACGGTGAATCTGAAATTATCCATCATCTAGTGCATTCGTGAGGAGGATGAGGAGTGATCATTGAACTTACACGTCTCCAGTTTGAATTCCATGAACGATTAGCGATTGACCTGGTTGAAGACCGCCGCCTTCCAAACGAGACAAATATGGGACAGGCTGGGGGAAAAAAGAGGATCGCAATTAGCACGACACCAAGATTGCGCAATTTTTGAAATCTGCGGGATTTAGCAATTGGACTGAAAGGTCCTAAGGGCCCTAGGCTGGAAAAAATGGATCGCAATTACCATGACACCAAGATTGCGCAATTGGACTGAAAGGCCCATTTCGAGGCCCTCTGCGAAGGTGCAAAAACGCTTTGCAAAAGATCTGCTAATCCATACTTACTAAATTCTGAGCCATGATATATCTATATCCTCAGTGAAATTCAAATCGATTTTTATATTCCTCAGGAATGGGAAACTTCTTTTATGCAGAAAGCAACGTGAACCGTTCGGATACTGAAAAAAAGGATTTTGCATAATTTCGCTACAGCAAACAAAGCTGTTTATGAGTAGCTACGTATTCCCCGACTAGGTATAGTAGGAAAATTGTTCAGCCAGGTATACCCATGGCCCCTTTGCTTGGCAGAGATAAAATGCGTCAAAGGTAAAATGCATGGAGAAAAAGGGACACAGAAGCCAATGCACGCACAGGTAGAGAGCGAGAGAGAGAAACGAGACGAGAATCGAAACTCCACAATACACAGCCCAATGTGTATAGGTTGGAAAAGGTGGCAGAGAAATAGAACGTGGATTTGGAGAGAATATGTAGGCACAGGGGAGAAACTGGTATGCAATTGTATACAGAATGCATAAATCACAAAATCATCACACCATGCTCTCCTCTGTGGTGCCCTGCAAAAAAACCGGTAGCACAGGAAAATCTACACAGTCTTCACCCACCGCAAATCTCAGCCTACCCTCTCCTCTCGCCCTGGTCGTAAGCTAAAATTTTCGAAGAAACTTCACCAACTCCCGGTGTTCTGTTAGCTAGGATTTTTCTCTCCGGGACAGCAAAAGTTCGCATAGTCTAAAGCTAAGGAACACCAGTGAAACTATAGTCGAGAATATTTGCTCAACGAAATGCGGCTGCTTGGAGAGAGACCGTTTCTCAAAACCTGGGCGTCTAGGCGAGGCGAAGTTTAAGTAAAATGCCTCCCAGAGCCAGGTGAAGAAAGCCAGTTTTACAATCGTCGATAAAAGAAGTAAACTAGCCAACGTGAAGACGCCATCTGGTGTCAACCCGGATTCGGGAAAAGCTTGAATGAGTTAAAAGCGAATTCTGAAATTTCGCAAAGCTAAACACGAGCCGTTTGATCGATTATATCTACTGCCTCATTGCCAGTGGCAGCTGCTGTTCGACCAACAGTTGCCTCGAATTCTACTCTCTGAATACACGTTGTACCAGACGGTTGGGAAAAATGGATGCTTACAAAGCAAGCATCCTAGAGAGAGAGAGATGCGCGTAGGCAAAAAAAGTTGACTCGAACACCACGTTGGCGTCGTATTTCGAATAAATATAGTATGAATAACATTACGAAAAAAATGCATCGCATTCTTCTGACTCATTGTATGCGTTGGAAAAATATGCGATGAGAATGCCAATGCAGTCATAGCATCGAAGCGGGGGGGCGGCGGAATTTTTCCAAAGTCATCAAACTTTGTACCAAGGATGAGTTCAAATGATGCGTGTTTTTCGAACTGATGCACCGTTTGGGTTAGCGGTTACAGTAATCCTGGTCAGGATGACTTTATTTAATCCAGGATTTTCACTGGATATGAAGAATGTTTATGGATGCGGAAATAATTCCATCCGTGTACGTGCATGCGAGGAAATGTCAGCACGTTGCATAATTGGCATATGAAGATACGCAGAAATTGATAACAGATATTAGTCTAATGTCAAGCGTAAATAGAAAATGCTTACATGAACTTTTTCAAGCAAACTAATATTTTTGTGACATGGATTTCAAAATACACAGTTGAGGCATACTGTAGATAAGGACATTTTTGGGCATTTTAGAGGCCACTGCTTCTGTACATTCAGGCCAATCAGTGATCATTTTTTCATTCGAGAAAGATGAATGCAGGATTCCAAAATTGTTGATACAAATGCCAGTATTCTTGGCACTGAACGCCTGAGCATACTTGCAAGCCATAATTGGCATGACAAAAATTTTAATTCTCAATTAACATTCTTTGCTGATACTGGTTTTTTAGAACATGTTCATGCAGGCAGGTATACTGAAGAAAATTTTTGTATTTTTGACAAAATATTCCACAAGGTTCACAGGAACCTCTTTCGGACACTTGATCTTTGATCATGCACTGTTTCCTGATCACTTTTCCATACAACAAATCCGCTTTTTCCTGTCGAAATCGATGTTTTTAGAAAAGTGGGCGGAGTTGGGAAAATCGAGATTTCGCGATTTCTCGTGTTCTTTTTGTACGATTTCCATGATTTTTTGGCTCAATATCGGGGACCCGAACCCCCATAACTGTGCCAAATTTCAGCGATCAAATCCATACCGTCGTGGAGAAAATCGATAAAGTACAAAAACACACACGTTTTTTGAAATCGATAATCTCGGATTTCTGGCCTCCTGGTTGACGGGTGTCGAAGATTTTTTGGCCAAAGGCGGGGACCGGGTGTCTATGTATCTGCCAAATTTGGACGCCCAAATCGAAACCGTTCAGGAAATAATAGCTTAAAATCGATTTTGAAATCAGAAAAATGTTTTCCCGCCGATCGAAAATTTAAATGTTAAAGCCTTCCGGCTGGTTCAATTTCGATGATTTTTTGATGGAATATAGTGGACCCGAGGGACAATAATCATGGGAAGTGTTAGCCTTCAAATCGTGATCACTATCCAGAAAATCGATAAAAATCGATTCCACAAAACATCTAACCTGAAAATCATGCCTTCTGCTAACGGGCAGCTGTGATTAGCCACAGGCTTTCCCGCCTGGTCACGTGACGAGCAGAGGCGGAGCTTATGCTCGGTTTCCACATTGCACACTGAAATTTCATGAAGTTTGGAGGAAATTTTTGTCCTTAATTTCTGATTATGTGCATCCGATTTTGGCTGCTGAACTTGTTGCAGCCTTGAACGATTCGGCGGCACGTGTGATATAAAACTTTGCGTATGCAAATAATTGGTATAATCTCAAAAATTTTATTCCCTGAACTA
>JAQIWJ010001371.1:0-11658 GCA_034695185.1 Discolaimus major
AAGATTGCGCAATGCATCTTTGCAAGATTGCGCAATGCATCTTTGCAAGATTGCGCAATGCATCTTTGCAAGATTGCGCAATGCATCTTTGCAAGATTGCATCTTGCAAAAAACGCAAAAATTTTCCGGCCCCTCCCGGACTCGAACCCATCCTGCATGCGCGCATTTTTCAGGAGAACGATTATTATCTCAAACAAATGTGCCGTCAAGTGTGGTGCAGAAATATCACGTTGGGTCGACGCAGTATGTGTTATACGAAACCGTATTTGCCAGCTTTATCCGGCACGAGTTGTGGTCATAAAATGGTACATTTTATGATCCACATATCCGGGTCAACCTCCTCATTAGCTGTGTTTTTCTAGCTTTGCCGAAATGCGGCTTGCGTATTCGACGAACGAGCATCGCCGTTGCAGCAAAGTAAAATTTTTGGACATGTAATTTTCGAAATTTCAAAAAGACTTGACACGCTAACATGTCAAAAAGGCGCAACTGACCCTGGAAATTCCATCTCCCCGAGAAGAGTCAGTTGGCCTATGCGCATCATAATTTTTAGCCTATCAATCATAAATCTCCTAAAAGCCGCGCTTTTATTCGTCCAGGTTGCAAATTCGGTGATCGAGATACAAGCTTTTGTTGGAAACTAGTCACCAACGATGCGTCTCGTTGCAAAGTGGCCACATTTCAACGTTTCTGCTGTCAAACGTGTAAAGAAATGCAATCGAAAAGGAAACGACGACGTTTACGAAATCATCCGCATCGCAAACGTCCAAATACCAGGCAATGATCTGGGGCCTTGGGATCAATCTTCTTTTTTCGCATTGTTCATTCGTGCATTTTTCCTGTATCTAGTCAATATTTGTAATGTGGCAATACGAAATTACGCAATCTGGGATAACCTGAGCAGCCGCCATTGTCCCATGCATAAAATTGCGCAATCTGCCCAGCCTCAGCCGTACAAGAATATTGCACAATCTAATTCAATAATTCCAATGGTGTTGAATATCCAGTTCATCTCAATGATCAAACCAAAATGAAGTAATCAATAATCACATCCACTAATTCATCCAGGCCAAATATATTTTCGAAATCTTTCATATAATGCATCCAATCCATAAAAATGTGCATCGCATACTGTAGACAAGGTGTACTACAGGGAAAACGAATGGCAGCAAAAAACTGATTTGCAATGCTAAACAGAATTGTCAAAGCGAAAATGGCTACTCGCAAATAAACAACACTACAGTAAGCATCGAGAAAAAGAAAAAAATACAGTCCATGAGCAACAGAGAACAGCATTGCTGGACAACGCGGCACCAAAGATGGTTGTCAAACTCAAAGATCTGGACGGAGGGATTAGGAAAAAAGAGACGCGGACAAACAAGTCCCGCTTGCAAAAAAATACACCCGAATAACCCAGCGAAATAATATCATGAACAAATAGATCTATGCAATCTAGCCTATCGATGCTAATAAAACTGGCTCGGATACAGTAAAGGGAAACGTGGAATAAAGAAACCAGACAAATCGGGGCGTATTGCTTCCAGACAAGATAAATAATATTATGGCACTAAGCATCGTACTTCTGTCGACACAAAAGAAGGATGCTAGATAAATATCGAATCTCCCATATGGGTCAATAGTAGTATACAAATTTAGAAAAAAACAGCAAAAAATGCTTACGTAAACATCAATTTCTATTTATACAGTTGAAATTCCTAACTCAATTCATACGCAAACAGTAGCATGCGCTACCTAGGAGCTCAAATAAACTTGATACTACGCTGAGACGCAATAGAAGAGAAATTTTTCGATCGAGATAAATATGCACCATTTCACCTTACC
The DNA here is from genome assembly GCA_034695185.1 of Discolaimus major. NCBI lineage: Eukaryota > Metazoa > Nematoda > Enoplea > Dorylaimida > Qudsianematidae > Discolaimus > Discolaimus major. The sequence continues at coordinate 1,843 of JAQIWJ010001371.1, forward strand.
GACAAGAAGATGATAGACAGGCGAAAGTTACCTTCCGCACGCCATTTGCCCATTACTTCCGTCCATGCGAAATAACTTGCGTGACTGGCTTCCTCTTCTCAATGAGCCGATATGTGTATACGAATAAACTTTGCACTCGCTCGAATTGCCGTCGTACAATAACGTCCATTAATGCGCGTAACGGTTGGTCATAAGGGATGGTCGTATGAAACACCGCGGCCACGGCAATGGCCATTCGAATTGTCGAGGAACCGTTGCACCAACGTTTTGTTCCATAAACCGAAATAATCCGAACCAACATTCACGAGACATTAAATTGGACGCTGATGATTCCTGAAATAAAATGCGACCGTGAATAAACAGTCGACTAAAAATCTGGTATTGAACACAAGACCCCTGCAGTCTGCGAAGACGATTTTCTGGGGTCCCTGCTGACTGACTGAACCAGATGCTGACAATATGCCAGAGCACTTACTTTCAGAGGTGGATGATTCGCCATCGTATGATACAGCCAAAATATTCTCGTCGTAATATAGTAAGCTATGATGACGTCGACGGTATAATGGCCCCGCGATAGAAGAATGCATATTACGCCGATGGAGCAGGAAATCCACATGACCCAGTGAAGATGCCAAAACCGTCTTGGTGAATCTGAAACGAAAGCCTGTGTTCAGATTCAGCTGATAGGAAACGATGAATCAAAACTTACATTCTCTCGTTACCAAATAAGCCATGACGAGAATCAGCGTATGACCACTGTAAATGTAATCGCCGCAAAACGAATGCTTTCCATTGATGAATAATCCGCCTCCGCTGACGAGCTGCAACGCCCTCGACGCCAGGATACGTACACCGGTCCGGTTTAGCTGAAAAAACGACGGATTTTAGAAGCAAGCCAATAAAAATTACAACAGTATTTACCTTTGGTGAACAATAATAGGACGGATCCGCCACAGGCAATTGTGTTACTAGCATACAAATGGTTCGGCCGAAATATAATAAGGCGCACATGAAGAATACCCTTCTGAATACGATCCATCTGAAAAAAGAGGCTTGGATGAGTAAACCAAATATTCTGAACAAAGAAAACGCCATACCTGTGCTTATGCAGAAAGCAAACCAGAATCATGACCGAGCCGCACACGAGAATAATGTATTCCGATACGATTAAAGCATTCGGATAATATAAGACGTAGGTGAAGAATAAATCCGGTAACGGCGGCGTTTCTGGTACCCGATCATGAATCCAGGCCAATACTGAATCGTTTGCAATCGCGGCCGCGAATAGAAATAACGCCGAAAGCTGAAATAAAGTTCAATTTTTAGCATTCAATTTAATATACGATGAATCAGTAAACGCTTACCACTAATTTCCTCGGTTCTTTGGGGAATTTTGGAGGGCTCGGCTCCGGATCACCGATCGGTATTAATATCGAATCCACGGATGATGACGATGAGCCAGGAACGTGGCCATTCGTCGAGAAATAATGGTCCTTGGCTTTGGCACTGACGTGATCGTATTCCGCATGATTTGGGATAATTTCGCTGGCGTAAGCTTTCATTAAAGAAATGTTCTCTTCCATTCCTTCAAACCGAAAGTCAATTCGAATCAGTATCCTGGCGATGAAATAAGGGCGCGCAAAGAGGACGGAGAAGATCACGAATGAGAGTTCGATATCAATCAGACGAATAAATTCCTATGGGCAGCCGCGTTGAATGAAGATAAATTCGTGGATCCAATGGGGATTATCGTAGCACCGTTCACTTGATTGAATAAATACTAATGATTCAATTTCACCGCATTCCCACTACGTAGAAAAGGCGAACTATTCTTCTTCCTCCTTTCATTCACTTCTATAAAAGGTGGAGCAGAGGGAGGAGAAGAGAAAACGAGTTTTTTTCTTTTCTTTTCACGTGCAAAAGAATGTCGGCGAATTTTCTTCCTCCTCGCGCACGACCCGATCGTTTTGTCATAAGCGGTCGCAGGGGAAGGAAGTCAAGCAACATTCAAATTTTCCCATACCTACAGTAACCCTACCCAAATTCAGATGATCACAAATTCAGTCATAAAAATTTGATCAGTATAATATTTCATAATCAACCTCGATACAAATTGAGAACATCGAGAATTGCATAAAAACCGCATGAAAGAGCGAATTTTCGCTAGCAACGTGATCACTCATGGATCACTCGATCAAGAAACCAAAAAAGTCGAAGCAAAAATCCTAACACGAAATTTGCCGCTACCAATAAAATACACCAACATTCCATCTAGATTACACAGTGAGCGTATCAGACATGCATATGGATAAAAAATATTCAAGCTAGAACATTGACAATGAGATGCCAGCATCAAACTCATTACATCAGGGCAGGATATTTCATCCTGATTTATAAATTCAATCAATGCCGAACATAAAAATCTATATACCCCTCCCTTTCTCACAGAAAATTCCCGCTCCTAGATTATCCCATAAAAAACCGAAAACCTTACTTCCTAAACGGATGCAGTGGCCGATCGCATGGCTGGTGAAATGCGTGTTCTTTTCTTTACGGTTTCTTATCCTCGTCCTTCTTCTTTCGTTTGGCCAATAATTTATTATTCGTCTCGCCCAGATTCTTTATCTGAACTTGATCATAATCGACTCGCATCGTGGCCAGTGCGTTGGACATTTCTTCCTGAAATACGAATTGATTAATGGCCAATCGAATAGTCAAAATAAGGGGTTTACCTGAACTTCGCACCACTGAGCTCGTTCTTCGGCCAATACTGCAGCCGTGCACAACGGGGTTGCTGGTACCGTCATATATCCCTGAAAAAGGGTCAATTATGAACAGGTATCATTCATCAAAGCAAAAATCACTTACCGTGATCCAAGGATGAGCCATAACTTGATCGATGGTCAATCGTTCCGCTGGATCCGTCTTCAATAATCCTCGGATGAGGCTTTTAGCTGAAATAAAAGATGCAATTAGCCTTCGGATGTAAATCATCCAAGAGAAAAACCATGCTCCAAGAAGCGGCATAGAGAAATTAGCAGAGAAAAACACAATAGCATTCATCGCAATGCATTTTTGCTTGCATCAAACGCTCATTACATCAGGCTAGCTATACTTAATCCACACCAAAGCTAATCTGCTGCTTTTCACACCACTCAAAAAGGCAAGCTCAAGAAATCCTTCATGCTAATTTACCATTATCAGAAACCTTGTCCCATTCGGGACTTGGGAATTTATACTGGCCTACCTGCATAATTTTCATGATATGCACATGCTAGATTAGATTAGACAAGACATGCTCATGAAATCTTACACGAATTCTATGCCGCATACCAGGCGACATTGGTAAACCGTGAAAACTGTAGAATGGCGGAAAGCCGCATAACCTAAACCGAGCGAATATCCGCTCATTATAACTGCTTCCATCACAAAATTTTTAGCCTAATGCAACCTAATTCAAGTCCCCCTCACCCTATGCTGCCGCCGCTTCTTGGAGCACTCGAGTTCATTAGAAAGCTACCTTGATCCGATACGCGGTCCCATTCGGGCGATGGGAATCCATATTGTCCCGATCGAATGCGCGATTTCATTCCGGGAGACATGGGCAAACCATGCGCGGAATAGAAAGGCGGAAAACCGCATAATCTGCGGAAAACTCATGGATTTGAGCAATCGAGACTGATGCAAATAGCAAATATTTACTTACAGGATGTACATGACGACACCGAGCGACCACATGTCGCATGATTTGTCGTATTTCTCCGGACCGAGAACTTCGGGAGCAGCGTAATACGGCGTATAACAAGGCGTTTCCAATGGTCTCACAGCCGATGCATCCGTTCGTTTTGCGAAGCCGAAATCCGTCAATTTCAAAACGCCATCCGGGCCCGGTTTCGAATAAAGCAAATTCTCCGGCTGAAACAAAAATTTGACGCGTTATTCTCAATGCGGAGAAGGGGAAATCCATGCGCTTACCTTCAAATCCCGATGAGCAATATTCAGATGATGCAGATGACGACACGCTGAACAGATCTCGTACGTAATTGCTGCCGCTTCTGAAAGAGAGAGAGTCTTGTAAATTTCAAGGAAAATTACTGGCCTGTTTTAGGCACTATTCAGAAGAAACATGCTTACCTCGTTCGGTGAACGCGTTATGCGCTCTTTCCTGGATCCGCGCAAATAATTCTCCGCCTTCCATGCTAAAACGGAAACTTTTGTTACCGAAATGAAATACTGCTCCATGTGCATTATTCAATCAGAAATTAATATGCCCTCGTGAGGGAATATTATTAAAACTGGTTAGCACACCAGCTATTCAAATATGCCGATGAGTAATATCGCATGAATATGCTGGTCATATGCGAATGCATTGCATCAAATTATGATGACATACGCAATCTGCGCTCCTTTGCTGAGTCAACAGAGACTGAAAAATTCAAAAATCCACTTACCATTCCATAACAACGAGAAGGCATTTGACACCATTGTAGGTATTCTCGTAAACGTCAAATATGGCTACGATATTCTTGTGATTCGAGGCTAGCCAATGTAATTCCACTTCTCGCCTCGCTTTCGGTACATCTCGCAAGACCTGAAAATGTAAAATGCATTAGAAATGATCAATATAAACCTCCAAAAAGCTTACTTTCAACGCGAATTTCTCGCCCGTTTTCCTTCGAAAGCATTCCACCACTTTTCCATTTATCCCAACGCCCAATACGTTCTTGCTAATTTTATAATCGTCCGTAATTGGATGAGAATGCGGCTTGAACAAGGCAGTTCGTATAAATCCGGTCGGGAATTTCGGTTGAGTACTAATATCGACGACTGGGACCGGTTGTGGTTGAAGTTTCGTGGTTAAATTCTTTCCATTTGCACCTTGAGCAGCATCCGCGCCGCCCGCCTGACTCGAATGCACGTCACCCATCATATTGACGAAGTTCAACGCATACAAACTCTCCCCCAAACGATTCGCTTTTCTCCGCCGCCGTAGGTTTTTCTCTTTACTTTCAATTACGCTGTTTCGTCGATTCCCATACGCAAGACGCGGTTTCTTTTTTCATCCGCTGACAGCCGGTCGTGAAAGTCAAATGGTTGTAAGCTTCAATGTAAATACCACTGGCTTTTCTCGTTTCCCCAGGTCGCGACTAAAATCGACGAGCCAGACGAAATGGCATTTTTCGAACGGGTGGGGGAGAGGATGAATGGAAAAAATGCCAACTGGATTAAAAACTAGTATAATCCGGATTCAAAGCAGCTGACTTTCCTCGGGACTCGGAGAAATGGAATAATTAGTAAATTACACGAGGATTTTCAACGAAAATATAAATAAGAAATTTGTCTAATCACATGTTTTACAAGAGAAATTTCGTTCTGGATGCAACAAGACCGGTTTGAGTAAAATCAGGTTTCACTTCTTCATGCGAGGATTACGGTAGTATGTACAAAGGAAGCAAAATTTAAATTCGCGGCAAATTTCCTGTGCTTGTATCCCAATTGTACCAGCCCAAAGTGCGACTGCTTATTGCAAATGTCTGCAGAGGATTACGGTAGGCGGCGGAGAAATTCCTTTTCTCTTGCTCATCAACATTGGATAGTGGGTGGTCGGCTTCTGAACTTTCATTAGCAAAATTGCTTGAATTGGAAGCCAATTGAACAGTATTCGGGCTCTCTGAATGCGATGGCTGACGCAGCCAGTATTGCTTTGGCCATTTCTACAGCGAAGCCGTCCGTAAATCCAATTCTCTTCGAATTAGATAAGAAGAAAAAGGTAAATTCTGAAGCTCATGATTTTCCAAGCATTTCACTGATTATTATCTTCGATTTTAAGCCCGTTTTGGCTCACGAATTTGGAGCTGGTTCGCCGTGTTTGAAATGCCTTTCCGTATGTCCTGGATTGGATCTTCATTATTGGAGGTAAGTTGACATTTTTGGCTGCAAGCGTTGCCTGATTTGATCACATTTCTTTCCAGGAAACTATGCAAAAATTGCAAATGCCGTAAAGAAGATCATGCGTTGCCGTTGGACGACGAGGATCCGGGGAAATTACGTATCGGCCGTTTATTCGATCGTCCCGCTCGTACTGCCGAAGATGAAGCTGGATTTACGGTCACCAACAACGTTATCGAATCGCTTCCGATCACGGAGAAAGTGGACACCGTTCGTTTTGAATGGATACCGCCGGACATTACGTCTAATTTGGTAAGCGTTGTTTCTTCTATGCTTTGATAACCATGCAGAATGATATATTTTAGGCGCAAAAATACATGTCAATGCTTCCGGCTGCTGATCGACCGATTTCTTCGACCGAAGGCGCCGTTCGACGTCGTCAAGCATTGGAACGTCAATTGCCTTTACACGACCACGATTCTGCCGCGTGCCACGAATTATCGTCGGAAGAAGCCAAGGCTATGCATACTTTCTTGGCTTACGTCAAACAAGATATCGTTGGTCAAGGTGTCGTCAAAGAACAATCGACCAACGGCGTTGAATGCCAAGCGGATACGTCAGGAAAGGAGAATAATCATCATAATGACACTGAAACGGTCACCAACGGCGTCGGCAATTTCGATTCAATTAGTTCAGGAACACGATGGGTAAGTGGTATTGTAATTTTTCAATTTTGCTTTGCCTAGCTACATTGAGCAATTTCATGTTGTCGAGCGTTGGTCTCATTGTCCAGCCATGTTTTCTGCGCATGGGCTTCGCATTCAGAGGTCAGCGTAGTCTGGCGGAGGTTTTTTTGGCTATTGCACATAGTGTACATGTCGTAAACAGAGTTTGTTTACCTTCTCAAATCAGAATAATTCAATAGTGTCTACGCATTCAGTATACATCCTTTAGTAGGATGAAGAGGCCAGACTAGTTGTCCTAGGACAGTCATCGCCATGACATACGCATTCTAGGGCATGTAGTGCATATAATTGGCATGTACTAGCATTGCCCACAGTGAATAGTACGAAACTTCAATGTTTGCATGTATTACGCATGATAGAATTCATTGACCGTCTTGGTTACTCCACTTTTGATGCATCTGAGCGTACAGGATTGTATTGCAGGGCGGGGACTGTATAATGAAATGAGTATGCGAGCATGGCTGTTGAGATTGTTTGACTTGGATCAGAATATTGCCGGTACTAACTGCGACCTTATTTCAGACTTGCGACCAATGCAAGAAGCCGATGTTCAATGGTGAAGTGGCCGTATTTGCTGAACGAGCTGGACCGAAGGTGAGCCCAGTTTTGTTCATGATTGAATAGCATTTACAAAAGCCTTTTATTTCAGCTTTGCTGGCACCCTGCCTGTTTTGTATGCTGCGAATGTAACGAGCTTCTGGCCGACCTGATTTATTTCTTCAAAGATGACAAAATCTATTGTGGACGACATTTTGGCAACTCCATGTTTCCTCGATGTGCTGGATGCGATGAGGTGAGCATTTTGCTTGGAAAGGCTTGAAGCAAAGTTGCTTCAGCTTCCAATGCACTATGCAACGATGCCTAATGTCAACCGAATTATTCATAGGTTTTTATTTTCAGCTTATTTTCGCGAAAGAATATACGATGGCGGAAGGATGCTCGTGGCACTTGAAACACTTCTGCTGTTTCGGATGCGATAAAGAATTGGGCGGCCATCGGTACATGTGGAAGCAAGAACAGCCATATTGCTTGGAGTGTTATGAACGTCTTTTCGCTCGCGTAAGTTTGCTTCTTTTATGGCAGCTTCTGATCCTAATCCGGGTTATTTTAGACGTGCCATTCGTGCAAAGGGAAAATTGCTGCGGATATCAATCGCATCTCGCACAAAGACGAATTCCATTGGCACGCATGTCCCGAATGCTTCTACTGCCAAGGATGCAAGATCACGTTGGTCCAAAAACGATTCATTCTGAAAGCGGGACGTATATTCTGTTCGCCGCAATGCAAAGCCAGCGTCATGGACGCTTGAAATTTGAACTTCCTCGATCGAGTTTTTTTTGTATTTCGCTTATATCGATGCCATTCCATGTCCTGATGCAACGAGCGTACATATCCAAATCGTTCTTCGATTGCTACAGTATTCCCTATTAGTATTGACTTTTGCTAAGCAGTGCGTTATTTCATAATAGGTGCTTATATTTGATGAATTGATTTCTCTTGATACTTGAATATTGGTTTTTCACCATGCTTTTGGCATTTGAATATTTATGTTTTATAATCGAGAGCATTCCGTGATGATTACTTGAAAGTTTGGTTATGCAAAATATCGATTATATTGAAAATTTGGGCTTAGTATCGATTACGCATCGGATGCAGTGATCGATCAAATGTAAAAAAGGCAAAAATTTATGCCGTCACCAGGATTCGAACCTGGGTTATTACGGCCACAACGTAATGTCCTAACCACTAGACGATGACGGCCAACATTTTTGGCTTTCATGCGAGCATATGAGCATGACTAAATTCGTTACACGTTGTAAAGTTCAGCGGCTACAGTAACCCAGTTCGCATTATCCTGGCTATTTTGGTATTGAATTAGTGGCCCTGAATACGATGTGAAAAGTTTTCACACAATGAATTACGCTCTATTCGATCATGCTAAAATCGATCAATGATCCACTGAAAATCAATACAAAACCCATCTCAAAATGAAGCTAATTTTCAATGTACAAATATCTGATCAAACCCCTTGAACTTTACGTTTTTCCACATCCGCACGTTTGGAAGATTTGAATAAAATTCTAAATTCAATTCTGAATTCCTTGGTTGTCCAAAAGAAGAATAAGGGTAAAAGAAAGGTCATCAAGGCCGGACAAATGGTTGTGATCAACCAAAACGGCGGCGATCCGCTGTAGAAAGCCACTCGCGGTGCGAAGAATAAGATCAATACGACGAGGGCGATTAGGATTAATTTCGGTTTCTCCCAAATCAAGGCCGGTACGGTGGGCGGATCGAATTGGCATTGATGGATGATATTTTTCGGCTGCGTAACGTCAGCCATTTGTTGAGCTACCGTTGTGGTCGTAGTTTGGGAGGCGTAAATTTGCCTGATCAAATGCCTCCTCAATAGCGTACGAAATACGAAACTGACCATACCCGTTACGCCCAAATACAGCGTGATCAATGCGCTGTAGGCTAAGTAGATTCTGGAATTATCCAACATCAATTGATAATTACAATGCGTATCCTCCACAAAGTCCACTTCTTCGGCTATGATCAAACTGGCGGATAAAATATTCAAGGCCAATATCGATCCGCGTACGATCAACATTCGATTCGTGTCGAAGAATCGGTCCAGACGATCCATACGCGCGAAATAGACTAATCTGGCCAACGCGATCAATCCCATGGCCCAGATGGGTTCGAACGAGGCGAATACGGTGAACCAGGTCAACGTTAAACACGATCCGGTTCGGATCAGTTCTCGATTATAGATCAATTTCAAAATACTATGCACGCATAATATACAACCGTATCCCAGATTCGAGACGAGTAAATTCATCAAGGCGTAATTGATACGATTCTTTACGGTCGATGGTCGTCGTTTCGACGCCTTCCAATATAAGAAAATCAGGAACGCGTTCGGCACGCACGCCAGTATGGCTACGATCGCGCGAGAAATATGAATCCATTCGACGAACGAGCCGGATTTGGAAATGAATTTATCGTATTCGCTATGCGTTGTAGTCCAATTCGCGAACATGGCCCTGAAGAAAATCGGTGATCGATCACCTGTATTGATCATACTGATCTGATTCTGGAAAAATCAGTGATCGATCAGTGTATTGATCATACTGATCTGATTCTGGAAAAATCAGTGATCGATCAGTGTATTGATCAT
>JAQIWJ010001372.1:0-11652 GCA_034695185.1 Discolaimus major
AATTCATGAGTTATTATGCACATGGTATCAATCATTTCGTGTGCTTTCTGAATGCTAACATCGGTTGAGATGTATTCGGAGGCAGTGTATTCCGTTTCCACAATACTGCTGGTTCTTGTGGTCTCGGAAGTCTGTATCAAAACCCCAATCTCATCTGAACGTACACGCTTATCCATGCTTAGCATGATGGATGTGCTCTCCTCATGCAACTCCAGGATTTCTTGATGCAAAAATTCCTCCTCAGTCTTTTGACTAATCTCTGGTAGTTCAGGTGCCAATCGATGAATGCTGTATTCGCTGGTTTCGATCACGAGGAGCTCCTCAACGATTGAGACCGTTGTATCGATCGCTTGGTGCGGTTTGGACACAGTCACATCAATGGTAAGTTGAATGGCACCAATGTGTGCTGTGTCAATGTGGGACCTGGCTTTGCCTGATTCCGATGTGTAAATCAGAGCATCTATCTGATCCAATGGTGATTGTTTCACCATTGTGAACACAGAAGACACATCTTCACGAATTTCTCTTTCCAGGGTCTGTCGTGATTGCAATGTGGCACCCGAAGTGATGGATTCATCAATTTGGACTACCGATTCCGAAATTTGCGTTGGCCTATCGACGTCAATTTGAAGTGAGATATCCTCTTGATATTGCTCTTCTATTTCTAATCGTTTTTCTTCCAGATCGACCGCTTCAATGCTCTTCGCTGGCACCAGATCAATGTGGAATTCCGTCGTCTCGATTAGCAAATATTCAGTGCTAATGATCACGTCCGTTTGGATCGTCTCGACCGGTTTCTGGATCTGGACGTCCATGGTCAATTGAGCAGCTCCAATGAATTCGGTTTCAAAGAAGCTACTGGTGCTAGCGGATTCAGTGGTGTATACGAGAACATCAACCTGATCACGAGGTGTTGGTTTATCAACGGTGAGTATGGTGGATATGGATTGTTCACTGATTTCTATAATTTCTTCATGTATGGTAATCTGCTCCGATTTTGCAGGCATCACGACATGGGCATCCATCGGACGTTGGATCTGGACGATCGATTCGGTGCTTTGGGCTGGCCGTTCAATGTCGATTGCAAGTGAGACATGTTCTTCACTTATCTCTTCCTTAAACTCATCTGTGCGTTTTTCTTGCAGCGTTTGGATTCGGCTAACGTGGTATTCCAATTGCTCGACCAACAACGTCTCGCTGGTGATGGTCACTGTGGTATTGATTTGATCGACCGGTCTCGATATGGTCACCTCCACCGACAGTGATTCAGCACCGATATATTCAGTCTCCACGAAAGATGTGGATTTGGCAGCCTCGGTGGTATATACGAGAACTTCTACATCATTTCTGGGCGTCTCCTTTTGCAAGGTGAGTTCGAGGGAAGTATAATGTTCAGAAATCTCTGTTATTTCTATATCCTCCCTCGTATATTCTTCCTCCAAGTCCTGAATAAGTGGCCCAGGGATTTTCTTTTCAGGCATCACCAAATGGTATTCGGTCTGCTCAATCACGACCATCGTAGTTGTGATGGTCACAGTGGTATCGATGTGGTCGACTGGTTTCGAGATGGTCAATTCCAAGGATAACGATTCGGCATTGAGATATTCGGTTTCAACGAACGTACTGGATTTGGCCGATTCGCTGGTATAAACTAGAACCTCGACATCATGTCGGGGCACTGGGCTTTGCATGGTAAGTTCCAGGGCAGTGTACTGCTCAGAAATTTCCTCTATCTCAATGTCCTGCCTGATATATTCTTCCTCCAGTTTCTGGACAGTGCTAAGTCCAGGCAATTGTTTTATAGGCATCGTCACATCGCTGGAAATGGCATGCTCAATTTGGACGATCGAATCAACAGTGTCACTTGGACGTTCCACCAATACATCGAGTGAGGTTTGACTTTCTGTCATCTCATATTCTTCCTGAACAATCTTACGTTCTAGGATTTCACTGGGAATACGATGGACAATGTATTCGTTGCGTTCGATCAACATCATCTCCTCAATTATGGACACGGTTGTGTGGACATCATGGTGCGGCCTCTGAATGGTTACATCGATCGTAAGTTGTGCTGCACCAATATAGCCCATTTCGATGAAACTGAAAGCGTATGCTGTTTCAGTGGTATAAATCAACACATCGACCGATTCGAATGGAGATGGTTTAGCCAAGGTAAGAGTGATCGAAGTATCCTCTTTTGATACTTCTTGAATTTCTATGTGCTCTTGGATCATGAAATCCTCTTTCAGTTGTTCAACAACAATTGGCTGCGTTGGAATTTGACTTATTCCGAATTCGGTGCTCTCAATTAGCAACACCTCACTGGTGATGGTGACGACTGTATCGACCGTCTGGACTGGTTTTTGGACCGATACCTCCAACGACATCTGCTCGGCACCGATGTATTCCAATTCAACCAACGATGTGGTTTTGGCAAATTCGGTCGTGTATATTTGGACATCGATACTATCCGTTTGCACAGGCTTATCCAAAGTAAGCATTACTGATGCGCCTGCTTGGCTCATTTCTATCACTTCCTGATAGATGTCTTCCCTAAATTCTTCATGAGTGATTTGTGATACTGGCATCTGTTGTATAGGTATGGCAATGCGGTCGATAATTGAACGCTCAATTTGGACCAATGTTTCCGCTGTGTCCATGGGTTTTGTGGCCACGATTTCGACAGAGGTATGCTCTATATTCTCCTCATGAACCTCGCTTATCACTACTCTCTCTTCTAGGGGCTCAACTGGGCGGGTTTCGATCGGCGTGGCGCAGATGTGGTATTCAATGCACTCAATGACCAGCAACTCCTCAATTATGGATACCGTCGTATCGATCGTATCGTGTGGCCGATGGACATCAACTTCAATGGATAATTCGGCCGCTCCAATATACCCAGTTTCAACGTGGGCTCTGGCCGAGGCCTTATCAGTGGTGTAAACCAAAACATCGATCAACTCGGAAGGTTGATCTTTGATCAAGGTAAGCATTGTGGATATATCTTCTTCTGAGATCTGCGTAATTTGCTCAGTCAAATGCGTACTGGTCAATTCTTCCTGCTCTAATCTGTGTATTATTTCAGACGGTTGCAAGACAGTTTGTGACACTGCCTTGATCATGGTTGGTAATTCGATTTGGACAAGCGAATCAACGGTCTCGGATGGTCGATCAATGTGGACTTGAAGTAAGATTTGCTCCTCTGAAATCTCGAGTTCCTCAGTATCTAGTGTACGCCTTTGTTCTTCTAGAACTTGGTCAACCTGCGCCGTTGGACCGCGGATTTGGCTGATGTTATATTCGACCGATTCCATGGTCAACATTTCGGTCGTTATTGTCACCGATGTATGAACGCTATCCATCGGCTTTTGAACCGAAATTTCCAAGAACAATTGCGGTGCACTGAGGTATTCCATATCGATTTGGGTCACGGTTCTGGCCTCCTCGGTGGTAAGAATCATTACATCAATTTGCTCGGTAAGTTCTGGTTTCTGCAATGGGACCGAAACTGATTGAGTCTCCTCAGTCAACTCGAATATCTCCTCAATGAGATCATGCCTGACATATTCCTCTTCAAATCGATGCGTGATTTCAGGTTGTGGAGCTGCCCTAATTGGCATCATGGCCTCACCGACCGTTGGACGTTCAATTTCGACCAATGATTCGATGGTATCACTTGGCTTCTCGACCAAAATAGAAAGTGAGACATTTTCCTCATTTATTTCCTGCTGGAAAATGTCATGCATGACTTGCTCTTGTTCTAGGGTCGTCTCGGTAATTCGCGGGGCCTCGATCGGAGCCTGATCAATGCGATATTCGATCGTCTCCACAATCAGTGTCTCAGTCAGAATGGAAACCAATGTCTCCACACTTTCCTGGGGACGCTGGATGATCACCTCGATGGATAATTCAGCAGCACCGATATATCCAGCTTCAAAGAATGCCACTGCTTTGGCATGATCACTGATGTAAATCAGAACGCCAATCTCATCGGCTTGCGTTGGATTCACTATGGTAAGTATAATAGAAATATCTTCTTGAGATATCTCTGCAATGGATTCAGCGATTGTAGTGATATCCTCTTTCAGATATTGCTGAACCGACATGACGGCTTCCTCGTGAATTTGGACTATCGATTCGGTCGTGGATGGTTTCTGCTGAGCTTCAACGTCAATCGAAGTAAGCTCCTGTATTATTTGCTCTTCACTGATGTCTAACGTGCGTCTCTGTTCTTGCAGATCGAATTCTGTGGTGTCCACGACCATACTTTCCTCAGTAATGGTCACTGTGGTGTCGGTCAATTGGCTCGGTTTCTGGACAGTTACCTCCATGGCCAATTGCGATTCGCTGACGAGTTCCTCATGGACGAAGCTGGTGGTTGTGGCCGATTCGGTCGTGTAGATCAACACGCCAGTATCATGCGTGGGAACACGTTTTTCTAAGGTGAGTGAGATGGATGTGATCTCCTCAGCCTCTTTTATCAGTTGAATTTCTTCACTGACAAAATGCTGTTCAGTTTCCAACACATGCTCACGCGTGATTGGTTTTATAGGCAATGCGGCCTGGTCAACGACCGGATATTCGATTTGGACGAGGGATTCGATTGATGGCGATGGTTTTTCGGCCAATATATCCAAAGATATTTGCTCCGCACGAATTTGCTCATCAGTGACCATTTGGACGACATCGGTGGTTTGGATAGGTTGCTGATAGACCGTATATTGAATGTGATCGATGACCAAGGTCTCCTCGGTTATGGTTACTGTACTATCTACGCATTGTTGTGGACGTTCCACGATCACGTTCATTGTGATGATCGCTGGTTTTATGGGCGTGATATCAGCGAAACTAGTTTCCTCTTGCGTCGTGTATGCAGTGATATCTAATTTTTCTACCGTACTACGTTTCGAAACTGTCAATGCAACTGTTGTCTGTTCCTGTACGATCTGCAGTGATTCTTGCGTAATCGATCTGATCACAGAGATATCTGGTGATTGTTGAATTTGAATAATATGCTCGTACATTTCTTCATCTTTGCATACGTGTACATCGATATTCAGGGTCCTCTCCGGAGCTACAGTAACCTGGACCACTGGCCCACGATCCGTCATATCCAGTTTTTCTAGAATATCTTCCCGATCACTAGTGATTTGATGGATTTGAAATTGTTCGTGTAAAATTTCTGTCTCCGTGACCAGTAGGAATTCCTCACTGGTCAATTGCTGTTGTTCCGACGTGGGTATTTTAACATTCGCATACAGACCGACGGTCATAATCGGGATAATATTGATGACGTGTTCGAAAATATCATCAGGTTTACTAATGTACACTTGGACATCGACGCGTGATTCCGGCCGTTCAGCCGTTTTCACGATCGGCTGCGTGATTCGACCGATCACTTGATCGATCGGTATTTGCACGCGCGGTTGGACACGATCGGTTGGTACAGGAGGATACGTGAAATCTTTTACGCCTTCTAACGGCTGTAAAATTAGGCGTTCGTCCGGTTGAACGGGACGTAATTGGAATTCTTTCGTACTGACGAAACGCGTTTCTTCGCTTTCCAACACCATTCGACGCGTCACCGGTGCACGGACGTGGGACACGGCGTGGATGCATTTCACGTCGCTGATAATGACGGTTAATTCGTAAATTTCCTCCTTCCTAATCACTCGCACTTCGCATTCGCTGCTGATTTCCGGTCGATGCCTGATCGGTTGCGGGCGTTCCATAACGAACGTACCGCGTTCGTGCATGGCCAATTCGGTCGTCTGTTTCTCCTCCTCGGTTACAGTAATCCTTCGCGGTTGGATAATCCATTCTTCCGAAATGATCACTAATTCCTCCTTCACCAGTGTCTGCGAACTGATCGGCGTCATCACGGTCGCGTGCACGTGAGCGTAATCCGTGCATATGATATTTACGATATGCTCGAATCGATCTTCGGGTCGATCGATTTCCACGCTAATCGATACCGTTTCATGGCCCCTGATCTCGGTGATGGTGGTCTCTTGCGTTTGCTGTTCGTGAACGATAGTCTCGTGTTTGGATATGGAATCGGTGACGCTTTTCAACGGTTGAACTTTCAAATACGCGTTGGTCAAATCACGACCGAATTGGTTGATCGCGTCGCACGAATAATGACCTTGGTCTTCCAAAAACGTCTCCTCGATGGTCAATGTGCAAATACCGTCTTCTCGTGTAATTCGGAAATCCCTAGATGGTTCTATACGATCACCGTCCACGTAAAATCTCACTTCGGGTGCGGGATGACCAGTGACGACGCATTTCAAATGTGTACTCTCACCTTCTTCAACCGTGAGATTTTGTAATTTTTCTACGAATCGAGGCGGGGAACCGATCGATTGCGGACCTTGGATGTAGGCGTGGATTTCTCTATAGAAATACGATTCTTGCACCGTCCGATCGCCCGTATATTGAGTGAATTCACTGATCACGCCTGTCTCAGGGGCCCTGGGCATTGGCTGATCGTAGATTACTGTCGGCTGTACGAAATCCGGCTGAGGATGGATTTTGGCTGGCAAATACGGAGCCTGTTCTTCCTTCGCATCCTCGCCAGGTTGCGTGAAGGAAAGTAATTTCGTGATCGTCGACCCTTCCGGACCGGGATGTAATTCCGGTCTGATCGTATCCAACGCGGGTCGAGGGATTTGGAACGGTTGGGTTTCCAATGCGGGTTCAAAAATGTCATCTTCCATTGGCAATGGTAATTTCTCCGATTTCACTTCGTACTCCAATCTTTCCCGGACAATAAAGACCTCATCGATCATAGATACGCTTTGATCAGTATCGATGGATTTCTTATGCACTTTTTGATCAGGATGCGTATCGTGTGGGACGAATCGTTGTACGGATTCCCGCTCTTCGCGTTTGAATACATCTTCGCTGGTGAATTCGGTCGTGCTCGTATCTGTACGTTTGAAATCCTTATCCGGTCCACGGACGGGAGGGACTCTCCGCTCTTCTACGATTTCTTCTACATACCAAGTCTCAACGATCAATTCGGTTTTCGTTGTCTTCGTACCGTATTGATTTGTGGCAACGCAAACGTAAGTGCCTTCATCTTCTGGAAATACTTCGCGAATGGTCAACGTTTCAGTACCGTCTGATCTGGATTCGATGTGGAAATCCTGGGTTCGAATTATTTCTTCTTCTTCACGATACCATCTGGTCTCCGGTGTTGGACGACCCATGACCTGAATCGATAATGGCCCGATTATTTTCAGAAATGAAAATTTGCATGATACAGTATGCTAGAATTCGAAATATGCACAGCAAAATTACGCATTTGCATGCATATGCAGAATTGGCAATGGATTGCGCAATTCGTGCGATAAATATTGATTGATCAGCGAAATCCAAGATGAAAGCATTGGTAAAACTTCAGCAATCGATTATCCTATTGCATGTGATTTTTGGATTTAGCTTGTTGAATTATGTCAGAAACCATGTCCACCATGTATTTATCCAAGCCGATTTATCGATTTGAATTTTCGAAATTCATAATGCTTCAGTACTGAATTTTTGATCAGCAATATTTCTACATAAAATAATGCTGGAGAAGGCATGTGCAAATGTTTCCTATATAGTTGACCACGGCTATCCACTGGACATGTCAAAATCGATATCTGATAAATATTTCAGAAATCGATCATTTTGATCAATTTTCAAAATATGCGTTCTAGAACAAACCTAATGACACCATGATGATCAGCATGTCAAACTATCCAAGAAAACATGATTTCAGTGCAGCTATGATGTAAATTATCGATTTTGAAATTTTGAAATTGCTATGTCTCAGCATGTAATTTTTGATCAATGATATTTTTGCAATGAATGCAGCCAGATACGGTATGTAGGTGTATTTTCCTGGACAATCAAGCACGGAGAATCGATTGCCACGGTCAAAATCGACCTATCAACTCTGTATCGGAAATCGATCATTTTGAACAAATCTCTGAATATCGATCGTACGACGAAATGAATGTGATTTTTAGAATCAGCATGTTAATATGTCCCAGAAAATGTGCATTTCGTTCATTAATCACACGTATTCAAGAATTTTAAAATTTGAATTTGCTACCCTCCAGTACGTGGCATTTTGATCAAGAAATTTCTGTAAAAATGTAGGTGCAGGAGCCGTATTGGAGTGTTTTCCCATACAATCGGCCATGCAGTATCCGTTGATCACGGTCTGATCACTTGGAAAGCGATAGTTCAAAAATCGATAGTTGTAATCAACTTCGTCAATATTGATCGGACATCGAAATGACTGTGATTTTTGGAATCATCATGCTTGGTTGCCCCAGAAAATATACTTCACAACAGTCAACAACGTTTAAATCGAATTTCGAAATTTTGAATTTTGCTATCCTCCAGCACATGATTTTTGTTTAGTGATTTCTCTATGGAAAATAAGGCTAGATAAGGCATGAACATATATTTTCCTGGATAATCGATCATGCTCTATCGAGTGGCGTTGTCAAATCGACTGATCACGCCTGTAACAGGAATCGATAATTTTGATCAACTTTGAAATACGTGTGATATTTAAAATCTGACAACGCCAGAAGAAGCAGGATGGTTTTCTGATTAGGAAAATATGTTGATTTCGTAATAATATGATCATTATTATGCTTATGAGAGGGTTTGAAAATCGGATTTTCCCTACATTTTTACATAGGGGCATTTGTGCAAGTAACATACACAAGGCAAAAAGGTTCCTTCCACATTTCCTCGTTGGCCTGGTTTAATCTATTATTGCTCTCACTTTTGAGAGCCTATGCTCCAAATTCAAATTTGCATATCAAGACCATCATGATGGCCATAACGGTGTACAGAATTGCGCAATGCAGATGTAAAGATTCATTGGGAATAATTGCGCAATCCATTCAGCATGCCAACAGCATGCAAAAACTAGCATTTTCGCATAAAATTATTCCTTGTACCATATTAAAAACATGCCCAGAAAAATGAGAATAAAATAATCGTCTAAGAAAAAGAATGCAATCCTTTTAGCATAATTCAATCCAATCCAAGCCAGATAAATTACGGTAAAGCTATGCAGAAACTAAATCAGCATTTGCAAAACATGCTCAGATCACACACATGATCAATTATACCTGGCAAATCATTCGTGCAGGTGCGCCTTCTTTGACCACAATCTTCTCGGGTAATGGTTTTGTGAATACTGGTGCCATGCCTTCTTTCTCGCGCATGGTTTCCTGGACGAATTCTTCTGTTCGAATTTGCGTTTCTGTCACTGGTTTCGGGGCTTCTGAAAAATTCGGATATTGCGCAATGTGATCACATGCCAAAATTTTGAATATTGTATTGCAACTATGCAGATTATTGCGCAATGTTTACAGTATGTCGAGAATTTGAATTTTGAATGGTCTATGCAGTTATAGCATGCCAAAATTGAATTTTGCATGATTTGGGCAGTTACAGTATGCCAAAATTTGAATTTTGCATGATTTGGGCAGTTACAGTATGCCAAAATTTGAATTTTGAATAATTTTCGCAATTACAGTATGCCAAATCTTGACTTGGCATTGAGACTGCACAATGCAAGGAGCTGATTTTAAAATCAACTGATGACTCACCGGTCACTTTCACATCCAATCTGGCCATACTCAATGCATAGCCTTGCGTATTTCTGGCCACAACTGAGAATTCCCCTGTCGTTTGCCTGGTGATATTATTTATGATCAGCGTTGACGAAATTCGATCGGATTCGATGACGATTTGAGGTGGACGTGGTTCGACGGGTGCGTCATTGAAATACCACGTGAACGTGCATTCGGGCGGATAAGCATCGACCGAAGCTTGTAATCGGACATTTGAACCTTCCACTACTTCTACGGGTACCAACGGTGCTGTGAATTTCGGCGGATACGGTTCCCCGGTCATTGGGACGAGTGTGGGTCCAGTTTCAGGTCCCTCACGTCGCGTAGTCGTTTCTCGATATTCTTCTTCCAATCGACGTTCACTGGTCATCGATTCTGGCCTCGGACCTGCGGTTGGTGCTGGACGTGGAGTCGGTCTCAATTCTGAAAAATTTGGTCTGTTATGAATGCGTGCAATGCGAAAATCCAATTACGGATTGTACTGTAAGACCGATTGCGCAATATACATTTTTGGCACAATGCCAGGATTTTTGAATTTCAGTATGGATACTGTGTTATGCAAAATGCATTTCATTTCGCAATCTGCCGGGATAAAGTTTAAGCCCGGATATGATATCCCATTTTTGAAAATATTCACCCACACACGCATTGCTCGCAAAAATTCGAATCAAACTTACGTTTTACAGTAAGAACGCATTTGGTCACTGTCCGTCCAAATTCGTTCCTCACATCAACTCTGTACTCTGCCCTGGGTACCGTGGGTCTGACTAATCTCAAAATGGATCTGTACGGAGTCGGTTGCAATATTTGTACATTAGCCGACGGTTGGATCTCCAAATCATTCACGTACCAGACGAATTCTGGTTCGGATTTGGATTCAGCCTCTACTGTTAATTCTACAGTCTCCTCCCTCTCAACTGTTTGATCGTAAAGATGCCTGGTGATCCTTGGAGCTATCGTATCACGTTGCTGTTGTAAACGAGTGATCATTTCCGTTTCTTCGCGTTCGGTCACGTCGCGTCTCCAAGGTCCTGGAGCCGGTCCAGGACCCTCCGCGGGTCTTCTGAGAATAGGTCTCAACGTAAGACTACTTTCTACTGTACCAGCGATATTCTGGGCCCGAACATTAATCAATGTTTCCCTGATGATTTCTGTCGATTCAATACGTAATTCCGATGTGGTTTGGGTCGTGCGAACGGTGACCATTGGACGTTCATGCGGACGCACTTCCGTACCGTCCAGGAACCAGGTGAATTTTGGACTCGGTCTCCCTTCTGCATCGATGCGTAGAACCCTGATTTCTTCTGTCTCCTCACTGGTCACTTCACGTAACGGTCTGGTGATTCTGGGTGCCATTGGGTGTGTTGGCATCGGTCCCTCCTCCATCGGTGCCCTTCTGGCTGGTTTCACGGTAATATAACTGTACGCAATCCCAGCCACATTCTCCGCTTTCACAGTAAACGTAGTCTCTTCCAATGTATCCATTCGGATACGTAATTCGGACGTGGTCTGCGTACTTCGAATTGTCACTGTTGGACTGGGTCTCAATTCGACCGGTCCGATGTGCCAGGAGAATTTGGGCGTCGGTTTAGCTGTCGGTTGAATCTCCACGCGCAATGTGATCTCTCGTTTTTCCTCGTCGATTTCCATATGATGACGTTGCTCGATGAATCGAGGTATGATCGCATCTTGATCCATATACGGTTGCGGTGATTCTCTCACGATCGGTGTGGGTGCTGAAAATGGCATACTGTAGCTTTCAGTCGTGCAAATTTTTCCGACCTATTTTAGCGTATGCAAAATGACATTGACAGGCATACTGTAGATTGCAATAGGTGATCCAGATTTTAAATTTGGCGGCTAATATATTGACTGCGAATTTCAAATTCAAACCCATGCCATCATTCTGTAGCTTACAGTCATGCATTTTTCTGGCATCAATTCAGCATATCGAAAATGATAATGCCATTGGCATACTGTAGATTGCAATATGCAATCTGGA
>JAQIWJ010001373.1:0-11648 GCA_034695185.1 Discolaimus major
TGGAAGCATTTTGCACTACTCATCAAAAGCATTTTCAAAGGATATCCATACACTGATCACAATCAATGCCACTTGTCCATTACGTCATGCTGTTATGGGACAAAGAAATGAATTGAGCAAATATGATATTGTCAAGATCAACCGCTTTTATAAATGTTTCGAAACCCACCCCAGGTGCAAGGACCGTCTGACCAGTTGTCACAATATGAGCATGCAAAATCGTTTCTGCGAAACGAACAAACATCGTCGCATTATCAGACAATGCGTGTATACATGTGGCATGTGCCGCTTTCTGATTTGATATTATGTATTATTATGCACTTGCAAATTGAAACCCGTTTTATGACAAGCAAATTATTGTAAATGCTATTTTATACATGAATAATCAACATTCATTTTTGCTGTAACGCATACTTCTCATAATCTTCACAATCATGCTGCTCCCCATCACCAAAGTAGACTAATGTTCCTTCAATTGCATCGCCAGTATGCGGATTAACGCATTCGCAGCCCACATAGAAACATTGCCTGGGTTCCCAATATCCTATAAATGATACAGAATTATCTTATTAGCTTGCGTCCTAAAACATTGACTGCCCATTACCATCATTGGTGCAACTTGAAAAATCCTTCTCCGAATAATAATACTCGAATAAATCGCAAGCTTCTTGATGGCATGGTCCAATGATTTCTTTAAAACACGGATTCTGCGAATTGCATCGACCTGGTTTTTCATCGCACCAATCATCGAAATTGATGGGTTTCGAATAACCTATGAAAAACATTCTCAAAGCTATGCTAATTTGGGCATGACCACATAACCGTACCAGGTGAACTTGTGAAAAATAAAATTATCGTAATAAACGTGAAAATGATGGCCATGTTGGATTTATTGGTCACTAGACAATGAAGGACAAGGCCAACTGAAGGTTTGGCGGGTACCAAATTACCTAATGAACCGTGCCAAGGTTTCCTCTTCTGCATCCCAGTTATGAGCAATCAGATGGCCAATGGCTCTGGCCAATTTGGGTCACCCCCTGTTGCGACTTTGGACATGCTCCAGAGATGTATTAATCAGACAAAAAATTCCACGGCGGCAATTATCTATTACAATGAATGGTGCATTATGAGTTGACAAAATATCTGCTAAGCAAAAATGTAAAATAAGAATCAAAGGCGGATACGTCAGTTGAGTCGACACGCAATTTAGTGATATTAATAAGCATCCAAAATATGCCACACGAAATCATTGACATAAGTATATGGACAGGCGAAGCATGCTTTGAACATGATCAGGCAAATGCATAAACACACATCGCATATCCAAGTGGAAAATGGAAACCACCTCAACTAATTACTGTAATCGCTTTTATCATGCTGGTGTACAGCTGAAAATGACCACTGGTCGTCATATACAATGTATTAGACCGTGCCAAAATATCATTGCTAGCATCCCTGCTGATCATACACTCACGAGAGCAAAAAAATGCAAAAATATCTGGCCTCTCACCCATGCTCGAACTGGGTATTTTATTAAATCCAATGGTTTGGTCGCAGTGCGTACCAGACAAATGAAATTTTTCTTATACAGTCGACTATGTTCTATCGACTGTTCACGCTTTGATCATTCTAAACGCGATATATCGAAAATCATTCTGATCAACCTCGTAAATATTGACGAAGAATAAAATTAATGACAACACTGGATTCTCCGAGGTCGATTAATGAATTGTCAGTTCATTTTTAATGACGAATGATGAGTTAATAAAAACGCATGTCTTAGCAGAGTAATGTACAACTCACATTATACTAATCAATATTTTCTTTGCAAAAGAACATATTTCTCAAGGTCTTTGCATTCAGGCATCTCTCCCTCATCATAGAAAACCAGCGTCCCTTCAATTCTCTGACCTGTTCGCGGATTGACGCAGGCGCATCCGAACCAATAGCATTGCTCAGCTTCCCAATAGCCTAAATTTGAAAATTACAGTATTTTAATCATAATATGGCTTACATAATGCTTTTACCATCTTTGCTGCATGTTGGAAGGTCATTGTCAACTGCTTCTGGATAATATTGGTCGCATGCTGCCTGATTACAGGGTCCAATGATTTCTTGAAGACATGGATTCTCCTCCGGATCGCATCGATCAGGTTGTTCACTGCACCAATCATCGAAATTGATGGGTTTTGAATAACCTATGTGAAAAAAACGCAAATTAAGTTTGGCTAATTGGACCACATAACCATACCAGGTGAGCTTGTGAAAAGCAAAATTATCGTAATAAACGTAAATATGAGGACCATATTGGATAATGTGTATTGGTCACTTGACGACAAGGACAACACCAATTGAAGGTTTGGCTGGGACCAAAAACTGCACCTTGCCAAGGTTTTCCTCTTTCGCGTCCAATTATGGCCAACCAATGGCTCCCCAATTTGGGTCATCACCCGCTGTGACTCTCTGGACATGGTCCACCCACAGATGCATTGAACAAAAGTTCCACCAGGGCAATTATCTTTTTACAATGGTGACAAACGAAAACTGCCTACACTATTGCAATTAGCATGGCTGGTTATCCTGGAAAAGCATACTTTCAGTGTAGTATCATGTACGTGACTGATTTTGAAATTTGAAAATCACCTAAATCATTGTCACCACAACAGCCTCATTGATCAATGATATTGTGACAGAAAATCAAGCTGATATCGCGTATGGATGTATTGTCCTGGACAATCGAACATGGGGGAATCGATTGGTGTAGTCAAAATCATGCTATGACATCCATATCGGATATAATCATTTTGATCAAATCCCTACATATCGATCGCATGACGAAATAAAATGTCATTTTTAGAATCAGCACGTAAACGTGCCCCGGAAAATGTGCATTTTGTACTGACCACATGTAGTTCAAAATGTCAAATTTTTGAATTGCCAGTGCTTTTGCACATAATCTTCAATCGGTGATTTCGGACGATAGATAAAGGTACAGATGTTGTGTGAGGATATTTCACGGAAACGTCGATGATGGCGCATCCGCAGATCACAGTCTGATCACTCAAAAATTGATATTTAGAAAATCGATAATTATGATCAACTTCGTACATATGCGTGATAAATAAAAACTAAGTGTACCGTTGGGATCAATATAGACCCGAGAAAACGTGGCTTTACTGAAGCCATTCGGTCCGATTTAGCATTTTTTTTAGCTGCCTTGGAAATATACTGTACAGTATGCGTCAAATCGCACAGATAAAGAATTGATCACATGGTTTGAATTGATAATTGAATCAAGCGTATGAGGAATCAAACTCAATTACAGTATTAGTAAAAATTGTAAAAACAATGATCATCAAAACTGGACCACCGCGTGCCCCTTACAAAAATTCTGGATCATCCCTTGCATAGACAAGCTAGTGAATTGTGATTTCATTTTTAAACGACGAATGATGAGTGAATTAAAAATGCATGTCTTCTCACAATACTGTTAACAACACGCATTCTACTAATCAATATTTCCTTTGCAGCAGATCATATTTCTCATAGTCTTTGCAATCATATTGTTCACGACCTTCATCATTTGCCACGTATGTTCCCTCAATTGGCTGGCCAGTACGTGTATTGACACATTCGCATCCTTCCTCATAACATTGCTCAGCTTGCCAATATCCTAAAAAGGCATGAATTTACAAAATCGGTGGGGCCTCGGCTCAGGAGAGAGCATAATGCTATCATCATTACCCTCTTTGGTGCATTCTGGATAGTCAATATCGGCTCCATCTGGGCTATAGAGATCACAACGTTCCTGATGACACGGTCCAATGATTTCTTCAAGACACGGATTCTTCAGCTTGCATCGATCAGGTTCTTCATTGCACCAATCAGTGAAACTGATCGGTTTTGAATAACCTAGGAAAAACATGTTCAAAGCAATGCTAATTTGAACATAACCACATAATCTTACCAGGTGAACTTGTAAAAAACAAAATTATCGTAATAAATGTGAAAATGATGGCCATACTGGATAATGTGTATTGGTCACTTGACAAGGACAAGACCAATTGGAGGTTTGGAAATGAACAGTACCTACCAACCAATGTTTCTCCCTTTTGCGTCCAATTATGTCCATCTGTGGCCAACCAATGACTCTGGCCAATTTGGGTCACCCCTACTGTGACTCTGGCTGGACATGACCCAGAGAGGCATTGGACAAAATATCCAGCAGGGCAAATGTCTGTTACAATGCACAGTGCATTATGAGCTGACAAAATATCAGCACATCAAAAACGTAAAATTGCATCTTCCAGGTATGGAACCCAGTACCTTGTGATGATTTCTGGACTCTGCTTGAC
The DNA here is from genome assembly GCA_034695185.1 of Discolaimus major. Taxonomy (NCBI): domain Eukaryota; kingdom Metazoa; phylum Nematoda; class Enoplea; order Dorylaimida; family Qudsianematidae; genus Discolaimus; species Discolaimus major. The sequence goes on from JAQIWJ010001373.1 coordinate 4,356, forward strand.
AACCACTGCACCAGCCAGAATGGATAATCCAAACGCTTTGCATTACACTATCCAAACCAAAATCATGCATACTCTTTATTCTGATCATTTTTTGCTCATCAGTACATGCACATGCATGCAGGCCTAAAAATTTGGATTTTTTACTGCATCATTTTTTGGTACTTCTTGCATTGGACTCGGTTGGAAACGGAAACGATATTGATCAGCCACTTTCTCCCACGAGAACCCTTCATTGTTCACTAATGTTGGCTCGAATTCGGATGTGACTGCGCATATTTGAATCGAATAATCGCCAGCTTGAAAATTGTCCACTGTGATGACACGTTTATTTTCTTCCTGAAAAAGTTTGCAGATGGAGCAATTGCGGAATTGCAATTGCGCAATTGCATTCTGCAATTGCATGCACGCGCCTACAGCGCCTGCAACATGCAACCTTGCATACCCATGACACCAGGACGAATCGCGTTTCATCACCATTGGGCGTGGATTGGATATGCTTCACTCGGACTACATAGTGACCAATGGTATCATTTTCGGCTAGGATTGGATCTTTGATTTCGAACAGCAGAGCCCATGCGTCGCTGCCTTTGGTGCGACGTTGCAGGATGTATTGGGTTTCTGATAATGCGCAATATTGGCTGTATGGATCAACTGAAAAAAGCACGATATACTGCAAGTATGCATGTCTGACTGGTACGGTCATGCATGTCAGGATGGACCTTTTGCATGCACACCATTGCTGACCATTGCCTGCAGCTGCACGCGATGACCATTGTGATACATTAGCTAATCAAGCTTTTGGTATTCACAAAAAGCATGATTAGCTTTGCTAATTTGCTGAGATAATCAGCCATGCACTGCCGTACCTTCCTCCTTCTTGTAATCAGGCATTGGAGTGCTAACCTGCGGTTCCTCATCCTTGGTCCCACCATCCACTTCTGGCTCGCTCAGCATCATATCCAAGAGGGCATCGAATAGCTGACCAAATTCCTCACCATCCGAAGGCTGGACGATCACTTGGGCGGCTGGGGTTGACGGTTCAGGTGCAACGGTCGGTTCTGTTTCGTTTTGACCACCGAGCGGGTTTGCTAGGTCTTCAGCTGGACTCGTCGTTGGTGGAGTTGCAACTGGCTCAGGTTCAGGCACGGTTGGAATGGGTGTGGAACCACTGGTCTCGTCTGGAATTACTGCTGGAGCGGGGTCAGGTGCAGGTGCTGACTCTACCACAGGGCTGTCCAACTGATAATCATAATCAATATCGCCCCAAAACGATCTACCACTTGATGCTGGGATCAAAATCAATACTATCAACAGGGCGAAAGTCTTCATTTTACCAACTTCGGAACGTTTGATCCAAAATGCCTTGGTGCATGCCTTTTTATGGAGTTTGGATTGGATGGTAAAATCAGCGCCGCTGATGATTGTACAGTCCTATTGTCTATTGATCTTTCAAAGCATGGATGACTGAATAGACGATTGACATATCTCATGATCAGCAATTGGATTTGTCATTGTCTAGCCATATTTCTCTGGAATATCATGAGCAAAGCGTAGCTTGAATTGAGACATTTGAAAAGCGTTACATTTTTATAATGAATGCCATGGCATCATGAATGTGCATCGCTTCCTCATTGAACCTGGGGAACGAAAATTTGAATTAATCAAAAATCATATGTAGCAAGTGTGCAGAATTATCCATAATGGCAATAATTGCAATTTTCTACATGAAGCTGTGCTGACATAAAAACACCTTCCCCACTGCTTGCATAATTCATGGAATGGCTCCTATGGAATATCAATTTTGCTTAGTTCATCATTGGCACAGAATTATAATTTGCTATTTGACTACAAACATCAAAAAGGCTTGTGTTTTTCAGTTATTCAAGGCTCAGAAGCACGAGCAGACATCATGAATTTTCTCTTGGCACTTGTGATTGGTCTTGTAATTGCATCAGAAGGTAGAAGCCCAGTGAAAAGTATTACACTACTCTGATCCGATCATCTTTTGGCAGGTAATGCTTGGGACGACTGCTGTCGCAATCGTACAGCATGCAAATATGATCCATGCCTGGTTGAAATGCGTGGACCATGTCATCAGAAAGCTTGTGATGCTTTTGAGCCTTGCATGGCTGACAACGACATTCCCAGGTGCAAAGAAGATGGTGATGAATGAGACAGTATTGTGTATATTCCAGACTAGGTAAAATCTGTTCGCTTTTTCCCCCCGATGAAGGTTATTGGAAAAGTCTGCAGTGCAATGCGGACTTCTGCGAATGTGTTAATCCGATTACTGGCCAGTTAATCGAAGGAACACTTGTCCAATTGGGTGAAGGAGGAGAAGTGCATAATTGCACAAAATATGAGTTGGCGCATAATTGATGATTCCTACTATGCATATGATGGCAGTAAAAAAGATTTTATCATTCGTCATATTCATTCATGCATTCAACAAGATCCTGTCGCAGTAATAAATCTCAACATCAGCGCCTGTTTTTGTTGAGACGGCGGCACATACCACAAGTTCGAACACATTCACTAATGATCTTCTCTTCGGTATGCTTTTCGCAGTATCGCCCATCCTTGCTTAGATCTTGGCAATTGGGTAATCGATCTTTGCACTTTGGATGATTTTCGTAACATTTGTAGTACAGGTTGATTTCGACTATATCGTAAATGCTGAGTGCTTTTCGTTGTCCCATTACAGCACCGCCTAATGGACGCGTGGCATTCAGCGTGATCAGACCTTCCTGTTTTTAGAATGCGTCAGGCGAGTAGTGCATGATACTACAATAGTCGTATGGCGTGTCTGTAAATGTATAATTGTAAATATCAAAATTATGCAATTTATCTTTTCAGATGTTATCCCAGATAACATTTATCCATTGATCCCTATCCGATCGTTGGTGTTCATGTACGAAACCAAGTGTATGAAGCAATTCGTGAAGAATGTTTCCATACGAGCATCCAATTTCTAGACGACCTTTGAATAGTATTGTTCCAATTGTGCTTGCGCATTTTGCGATCGCCTGGTCCGATAACCACGACCTTGCCATCGTATTTGGTCTGGCCATACTTGGAAAGTCTACAGTATGCCAATGCAAGGGTTATGATATGTCACCTGAGACTTACATGTTACAGAATGAATACTAACCTGATGCAAGAGACGTCCTCAATTCGCTTCATGGCTTTTCGAATCTCGTTTTGGTACTTTTCACTGAATCTGTGGTAGATCGTGTAGTAAACAATACCATTCGGCCATAGCACACCAGGATTACTCGAGACGGAATAGAAACTGACAGGCATTGAATTTAGCATCCGTTTTCCCAACGGTGTATTGACCCCAATCATATCGTCCATAAGGGGTCTGTTTTGCCATTGACGTTTTCAGCATGAGCAAGATCTCTCTGCAGGAAGGCCATCAGGCCTAAAGATAACAGCAAAAAGCGTACCATGTTTTTGAACAAGTGATGTATAGCGCATGTGGTTCACCTATATTTATGCCCAAAATCTCATTTCATTCCAGCTTATCAGAAAATGACATAACTGATTAGATCTTTAACATGATAATTCGAAATTGCGACCATCACATGATTCAATCATGTGAAAATCTCATTTCAATCCAGATATTAGGGCAGAGAATGGCTACAGGCAAATTTGCATCCCGTAAAATCTGATTCAATCATGCTAGGTAATTGCATCATCATCATCAATCACATACGATTGCTTATCAATGACGATTTATTTCATAATTGCTTGCACTCTTATCTCCTTGCAACTTCTCATGGTCACGCCATTTTGGAGCACCCATTTTCTGGCTGATGTAAGTGATCGCGGTTGCAGTTGACAAAAACACTGGTTCAAATGATGCTTCTTTGGAAATTCTGGAAAGAATACGTCCCTTTGCTTTGGAGTCAAACTTGAATGAACTCTGGGTGTCAAATGCGCACGCATGATTATTATTCAGCATAAATAGTACTACAGTAAACCATAAACCATAATATGCATATTCAAATATGATAAGCACGAGTGTAACAATCCACTCACGTCAGAATCAAGTATAAAAAGTTAAAATGCACGTCAAAATGCAATTTTCCAGCGGCAGTGTATCACCACTGATCTGTCTCACAATCACAAAATATATGCTTTCGTGATCACTTGAATTGTTTGTGAACTGCTGCCCACCGGTCGCCGATCCATGTCGACGGCCGCTACTTCGAATCTGTACGTGGTGTCTGGACGCAGATTCTGGGCCACGTATTGTTCCACGTCCAATTCCACTGGGGCACCAATGTCCACTTCTTGCTCTTCAAATTGGCCATCATGGATTTCGTAACGTTGGAAACCGCGATAGGTTACCTGAAACGGTTGGACTCTTAGTTAATTCTTGCAGTGCTCTGTGCGCTGCGATGCAACTGTTGAAGTTGCATCTGCGCAAATTGCACAATCATAGTAATCCTCACCACATATTTGACCGGCCTGGGTCCATCATAGCGCCAACGTATTTGTACATAATCGCCACCAATAGAACCAACTTCCAACGCATGGACACCGCTGGAACCTTGTTGCTGACCATGATGCTGACCTTGTTGGCCTTGCTGACCATGTTGATCGCGATCACCACCCTGATCGCCAGTGGTCGGTTGACCTCTGGCCATTGAGAAATGCACTTGTTCAGAACAGGCGCAGACTTTCTGGAAAATTCAAAGCTTTCATTGATGCAGAAGTTTTAGTCTTGAATTTCATTACCCCAGTCATGATCGAGCGGACGCAAAATGAGTATTCGCCTTGAGTGCGTAGTCCATCGATGATTGCCTCTTTTGCACGTGCATCCCAAACTGTCTTGGTCAGCCATTCTGTTTGGTGGACATCACCGTTGTGATAATGGATCTGGAAAATGCACTTGTTGCTTGATTCTTGCAGTGTTGCTGATTACAGTAAGATCAGCCGACTGTGATGCAATTGATAGCATGCTTGTCCAACATGCGCAAGGTCATGGTTCAACTCCCTGGCAGCGCATAATTTTTTACAGTTCCAAAAACTGATTTCGTGAATTGATTCAAAATGTGCTTGCATTCTCAATATAAACCCCCAATTTTTAGCAACCCCAAAAGCGCTTACAGTAAACCCTTTCAATTGCGGACTCCAATCTTGATGCCAGGTAATTCTGACTGCAGTTCTCGAAACAGGGCTAACATTGACGTTGGAGGGAATGGCTGAAAAGGCAAATCCCTGGCAAATTTGCATGGAAATTTCTTTTCTGGCATACCAGAAATAAGGCCGAAACAAGCCAAAACAATCACCAATAAGTAGCTCATCATGAATCCGTATGTAAATCTGTACTTGCACAAATCTTAGTTCGAAACAACAAAGCAGAGGTTTGAAAATTCTGGAAGATGCCTCTTCTGAAACTATGCAGAAGATTATATAAGTTTTCCTAGACCAGGAACCCTGGTTAGCTGGCCTAGGCGAAGGGCGGCTGGGCAAGCATTTTGATGGATAATATTAACAAGCTATAAATTCACTCGAGGCTGTTCCAAAAGGTTTTGAAAATTTCTAACAAAGGCGCAACTGTTGTCTAGGCTTTTTCACAATGTAAGCCTAGATTCGAGAACCTTTGATCGGTTCCTGCCTGACCGACGCGTCTTGCTTATTCACCTAAACGAAAGCAAAACTAGGCGAAATTTTGGGCGATCCGAATTTAGAAACCAGACTTCGCTGAGCATAGACGGCGAGGCGCAATAGTTAGCTTCTGTTTTCACCTAAACTTCGCTTTAGTCCCTCGTGATAATCACGTTGAAAAACAAGACCCCCAGTTAGTCTCATCAAAATTTTCAAAACGCAAAAACAACACGTATGGAAAAATAAGTTGTGCGTTATTTTTGACGTCCAGAAAAATCAGTGCCAGGAACTTGATGCATCTTGGACAAGGGTCTAAAGTTAGAGTAGCCAAATATAAAAGAATTCAGAAGCAGCTGTTTCTTCAGGACATAAGATACTTTGATGCATGTTGAAATTTCATCAGTAAGAAATTATTTGAATGATCATGATACCATCTCGGAATACATAAATATAGTCAAGATATTAATGGTCTTTACTGGACGAGTGCTAATAAGGCCTATACAAATGCCTACTGTAATTAGGTCACTGCCCAATGACTGATGGGCTTTTACTAGTCCTCACCTCTCTAAAACAGAAAAACAAATCCTGTAAGATTCAAGCTTTCAAATTTAATCATGGCCAAACACCAGCAATCACTGATGTGTGGTGCATAAAAGCAGCGCTGATATTAATTGATCAAAATTATACCTTCGTTCAAATTCCTACATTTTGCCCTGACTTTTGCAAAACAGTAGCTCAAGTAAGACCCAGTCAAACGCTAAAAGCAATTTCATGCTTTGGCATGTTGAAAAATGCTGGACACCTATGATGCGCTAATTTTCAGTCTGTAATAATTGGGAATACATAATCAAACAGGTTATTACAATTCTATAGCATCCTCAAAATGAATGAAATGCTGAAATGGCCTGACTGTCATTGCCTGCTAATTCAGGTTCGTACATTAGTTTCTTTCTGGGAATGCTCACAACCCAGATCACTGATCTCGGTTATTACATAAGGTTTACTTTCACAACCAAGCTATGCAGTCAAGAAATTCAGCATGATAACTAATACAATGCATGGGAATCATGGTAATTTTTGGATCACGCTGTAAAATTGGATGGCATTGAGTGCCATGATTACAGTGCAAAGCTTCGAGTCATAAACAATTGATGCTAACAGAAAAAGCCATCAATCGCATCCTGAAAACAAGGTTATAAGAACAGACCCCATTTTCGAGTAACCCACACCAGCCACCCCTGAGATCAATCACTTTTGCCAGAAACCTATGGCCACAATGCCTGAAGCAAGAAGTTGCCAAAAGTAACTACTAAAGAAACCTTTTGGAAGTTAGAGTAATGAGGTTTAGAAAATATGTTTTCAAACAAAGAAGTTCTTCGAATAAAGAAGTTCGTCGAACAGGAACTTGCCAAAAAATGGCTATAAAACTAGCAGCTTCTGATTCGGATGCTAACTGCACAGCTAATCCTGAAGAAACTTTCCAGCCAAGATTTCTCAAGATGAAATTGATCATTACCAGCCTTCTTCTAATTGGTCACTTGGCCTTTGGTGAGAAAATCTATGCTGGCACATATGAAAAGGGCCTGATGATATCGACGAACGGTGGCCAAGATTGGATCACCAAGAATACCAGTCATGGTTTGGGTAATAATCATGTGGAAGCTGTGTTTGCCC
>JAQIWJ010001374.1:0-11642 GCA_034695185.1 Discolaimus major
AATTGCTGTAATTGTTTGATCTATTCGGGTTCTTGCTTTTGTTAAGGGAAATTTTGAGCATCATTGAATATGGGGCTTGTATATATTGACTACTATCAGCAGTGCCGAAAATATAAAAGCACTTTGCAATATCAACTGCTAGCCAGTCTGGATGTGTTGAAAAATTTGACGCCTTATCCAATGGCTGAACGTTCTTGGCAAATCCAAATAAAGCATCATGCAGTAATCAGTTCTAATTTCCAAATGCACAGCAGAATAATCAAATCTGATCATCATGAAATGCTGGATTAGTGAATTCTACTCACTGGCCTTTCTATTTGCCTCATTTTCACAATACATGGTGTACTGTAACTGTTCCAGCTCTTGGAATAGTCTGAGCTCAAACGCCATTGGCCATGTGCGAGGAGGGGCGGAGTCAAGTGACCAATCCCATGGGAGGGTCTGGACGTCACTGCATTAGCACTGACCTCAATACAGAATAATTCTACAAGCATTGGAATGCAAAAAAATTAGATGAAAAGCCTTTTATCATCAACTTTGAATAAGCTAGGACATGATGTACCTTTTCTTGCATAAAAATGTTGAACTTCCAGACGCAATAATCAGTCAATAGAAGCAATGCACAATGCCAATATTCAATACTGCAAATACTACGTTCGATACATTGTACCAAACCATAATACACTCAAAAATACCACTGATAATATCAAGTGCTGTATATTTGTACATTGTATTCGAAGTGATCAGAGTATCGATTCGATTCAGTGAATGATATCATCCAAAATACGGAATGTCTTCGAAACTGAACCGTTCATTGCCTCGCAATGCACAACACGCGACAAGTAGGTGATAGGCACCGGGTATAAAACACAATGTACCGAAGACTAATATCAAATATGGAGTCACAGTGTCCAAACCCTGAAATTTGGATATATTTTAATTAGTGTGCGTGATCACATTTGGGCCTGGATCAAATCGGTCAAGTTATGCTTTGCTTTGGGTTATGAAAGCTAAAAGAAGCACGACATCCAAAGGACATGTTTCATGTGCGATCCCAAAAATCAAGTGCGTCAGCTTTTGATCATGTTTTTCAAAGACAGGCACAGGTATACGTGTAATCAAATTGAAGGATAATCAATAAGCAAGGTTAAGAAATCATTTTTATTAGCCAAAAATAGGCCCCATTTTCCAAGCATTCCCCCACTCATTGGCTGCAAAAAATACAGTATACTCACTTTCAAATGGAATGCTCCGGATATGAGTGCAATGCCGGCCATGATCAACAAAGATCCGAATATCAGCAATACGACGGCCATGGTCAGACCTCGCCATGGGCATTTGGTCGGTGCATTATTCGATTGGCCATCGGAAGGTTCATTACTGTACGAGAATGTGAAACCATTCTCGAATTTAGCAATCTTCTCATTATTGTTATTATTGCAATTGATTTCCGCACACGTCTCTTCGATGACCACCACTGAATTGGTGGTGCCACTTTTCACCAACAATGCGTCTTTGGATGTGGATCCAACGACCGGCATTGTCCCATCCTCATTGGCTCCAGTGGAACTCTGAAAAACAATGCGGGAATTGAGATTTTGTAATTGAGGCATTGCAGGAGGAAATACCAATTTCAGCAATCTCAAAAATGCTTGGATTATGGGCATTTTATGCAAATTAGGATTAGCCATAAAAGTCGTGTGTATTCTATGAAATCAGCCAGTGACTTTGTACTGGGGGAGGTATAATTTTCGTGTCATGAAATTGGATATCCTTGGACATATGGAAGCCTCTGCCAAGTGCAGGCATCGGATAACAGACAGTATTTGGTTGTTCATGAAATTTTAGTGCTAGCTTTGATTATGGATCATTTAGCATTTACCAATTTTTTGAACATTGTACAGAATATAAAACCATTTCTAAGCATAAAATTTGGATGGCACTAAGGCCCTGCCACAGCTCAGGCACGCCAGTGCATTCCTGAACCAAATCAGGCATTCGAGATGAGTGAAAAATAAAACAAGGTCCTGATCAGAGCAATCAGTGTGCAGACATGATTTTGTGATCAGTGTATAATTTATTTGGCTGTTTTTCGGTATCAAGCATGAAAAATTTGAGCATCATCTCTGAGCAGAATGAAGGTGGCCTTTCTGGAAAAGCTTGCAAAGTAGACCCAGGCTGTGATTTTTCAAAACGCTTATTTATATGGCGTAGATTTACAGGTCTTAATACTCCGCTATCCAATATACCTTATCATCTTGATTCACAGTCAATAATCGATCCTTCTTCTTAGTCATATTGCATAAATCAATACTGATCAATGCAGTGATCAAACAGAAATACCCATCCGATTTTCGTGTCTCCGAAAACTTCGAAGCTAAGTGCAAAGGCTTTTACTGAATATCGTAAGAACCCTGAACCTTCGCTTGTCAAAACCAATAATGACTCCTGAAATCGATGAGTGTGTTGCTAAGTGACACAATTTGTCATGGTCATGACTTTGACGCGGTCATGACACCCTACTTTAGGCTAGAGTTTGACGCCTTGAAGGATCGTATAGCTACAGTACGCCAGTATTGGCAAACATGACGCAATTTCTGCATATATTTTCATGAAGCCGTAAAAAGCATAGAGCTACTAATAAGAAGGCTTTGCATAAAAGCACACGTACAATGAATGATCTTTTGGACCATGGAACAACGCTTCATGTATTCGAACTAAAAATGCACTGAAAAAATTGACTCACTTTGGCTTCATCTAAAACCTTCATGCTGAGATCTCAGGGAAATTGCGGAAAAGATGTAAGCCCCCGCTGTGTAAGCAAAAGACTGGAATCAATCCTTTTCTCGGGATTAGGAATGGTGAATAAAAAATGGGAGGATTGATTTTGGGATACTGTATGAGGACATTGCTAGTGGCTGGCTTGATTTTGGTCATGCCAAAAAAATAGGGCAGTTGGCTATTCGCGAGCTAAAGGAGCAAATGGCTGGCATTTTCAGTAGTCTAGTGGTCCATGTTTCAAAAAGAATATTTCAGGACGGCATTCTAACTCGCTTCCAATCGTCATTTTGATCGTAGCAAAATGCTTTCATAATTATCAACTTGTAAATGTCATTAACACCCCTTATAATTCCCTTGTAAGGAATTTCCTCATTTTAGCACGTCACATGTAAAGCAGCGTGTGATTCGGCCTCGAGTTTTTCCCACGTGCCGTGCTCAAAGCTGAGAACTAAAATTCGCTTCCCCCAGCTGTTCTCCAGTGACCGTAAACGGATTGCACCCTGGAGACACTTTTCTTGACTCGATCGAATAAGGGAACCGGACATTCTCGGAATGAATGGATGATTACAATTGACCCATTTCACGCTTAGATGATTCCCCGCAATGGGAGGGAGATGGATTTGCACTTGTAAATGTTAGCATAAGGAAATTGACGAGGAACTAGTCTTAAACTAAGAAAAGTTCCCCCGGAAGTGAATGAATTCCCTGGCTAGAATTAGTATTCGAGGGGGTCGGTAGTAGAAACGTAACCAAACTTGAGCCAAGAAAGAAGAAGCTAATGTAAATGATTATGCAAATGGAAGAAGCATTGGCTTTTGAAAAACGAGTTCGTTAGTAAAACGCACCAACGGTCTTAGTTTTGGAAACTAGACTTGAAATGAAACCGACACCTGACGCAAAGTGCATTGACAAGAAGCTTAATTTTCGCGTAAGAATTGAAAATTTAGGAACTAGTGAAATTTGCGTCAGGCAATTGAGTGACGCAATCATGGGCACGGAAATGATCAATCGGAATAATTTCGATTGCCAAAAAGGAAATTGCAAATGGGTACAATTACAAATGAGAGAAACGGTGCTTTTTGAACATGGCCTGGTGGCTAACAGGCAATGCATTCCAGATTTTGACGCCTCAAAAGACTTGAAAATAAGCTACATCGAATTCAATGTTGCTTCAGAAAATTTCAGTGCACTTGGCAACTTCTATCAAAATTCACTCAAGCGAACTTTTCAAAAGCCAGCATATTTGCTTTTAGCTAAATTTCCATTCCGCCTACTCGATATTGGACCAGGGATGTACACAGCATCTTCGATTCATCCCTAAATGGACATGAACATTTTATGGTCCACATCTTTCTCCCTAAAAGCCTCCTCTAGATCCGGTCTTGCGTCGAGTTCAATTTGACACCACAAGCTGCAACCCCCTTGTCTGGGGGAAGAAGCAGAAAAAGGGGCTAAGGGGTGGCCTATGGAAAGGGACATTTTCGCTTGAGTAATGCATTTTTGCTAACCATTTCCAACTCGAACCCTCGGGCATTGGCATTTTGTGCTTACGAAATAAAAATCAATTGGTATGCCTGCGCCTCCATAGCTATGCCAATATTGGATATTGGATATATACGCTTGGTCGACGGTCCTTATCCTTTGGCCATTGCCAGTCTCCCATGCGTCTATTGAACATTCTCCTTCATCCATAAAAGGCCAGTTGGACGCCATGCATATTTCATGGGCCAGGAAATTATTGAACAAGTTCCCAATGGGGCTTATGCTAAGCTGCCAGAAACTGGCTGGGGACAACACTAGAAAACCGGCTTCCAGTCAGTTTCATAGAAAATCCACTTCATAAGAAGCTTACGGCCAGATCTGGGACGTTTAGAAAGCATACTGTAAAAGACGGGGGATGAAAAAAATAGAGCATATTTTGACAGCCATCTAAATAGCAGTCTGGACACGTCGTCGGAATTCAATCTTCGAAGATAGCAAAACAAAGTTGTTCACCTGCCAACTTTTTGACTGGGAAAACTCGCGTGAATTGTGGCAGGTGTGAAAAAAGCTCAAGAAGGCGGAGAAAAACTATCCAAGCACCTGCTTTAGTTTGCAGAATATCCATTTTATGTATTTATGCGTAAATTGACAAGTCTGTTTGAGGATTAGGATATGAAAGTATGAACCTTTTGGTATATGTGTCAATATATGATTTTTTAGCAATGCTATGCCAAATTTCGATTCAAATAAGCCTAAGATTGATTGGCCAGTGCGAAATGGGGTTGATGCTTGATGCAAGTTTTACAATCACTAGCAAACCGAGTCAAAGTGTTATCACTTGAATGCAAAGATCAGCATAATATGGTCAATCAAATCTGGAATCGAATGTCAACGTTGGGATATTTTGGAAAGCATGTTTGGTTATCGTCTGCTATCGTGGATATATTGTGTGCATTCTATCTTTCATTGCCCTTATCAGACAATTCGGAACTGAAAAATGCAGATCGTTCTGCAGGAAGCAAGGTGGATTCCGGTCAAAAGTATTGGTGTTTACACAATGGCTGCAAACAAAAATGTGATTACTGTAATGGTATACCATTATATGATGCCACAATGGCAATTCTCAAGATCCAATTATATCATCTGAACCAATTCATCCATGGCTAATCTTATTCTTGGATATCGGCAGTGGTTCATTTTGGTCACTACAGTGTCCAATTCTTTGTGCAAAATCAACATAATTCCACTAGAATGAGGCAATCAATCCATGCATTCAATATGATATATAAGATGTTTGGATGTATTCGAGATACATTGATCACTATTGTTTGGAAACTGAATAGGATTTGAACAATAGACGTGGTGATAGAATCGTATATATGTATATATAATGGAATAAATAGGGGATAATCATGATTCTTGATAATTGTGCTTAGATGAGTAAGCGTCTAAGTCCGCAGAGATCATGATAACACTCACATAATTTAGCGTTGATAAAGTCATAATTGCATACAGATATGACAAAGGAGAAGGCGATCTTATATAAAGCTTGAACAATATTTGTTGATTTACAAGTATGCTGACTATCATGCAATAGCATGCCATTCGTTTTGGAGAAGAAACTGCAAAAACAATGTATTGGATAAACCAAATATCAGCGTTGAACGCTGTGAGAAAATGATAGCCGTTAGATTCGGTCTTCAAGGTAGTCGTATTACTAGCTGGCCAAATGCAATCCCCTAATGATCACTGACTATTCGATAAATAATAGACTACTATATACCTTGCTGAACTCTGCAATGGTCAGGTTTGTATGACATTGAGCAAAATGCTCTGTTTTGCGTGTAAATAGACAAAGAGTAACTACCCACTATTGTGGTTAGCTGCATCATTATGTGCTGCAGTTTACTTTTTCGTATCGTCAGAGAGTGTTTATGATCAATATTGATCAAGCTTATTTTTGCGATTTGCATCATATGACTTGATCATTTTGGTCTTCGTAGCAGTGATCAGAAGCCGCTGCTCAAATATGAAAGCATTTTGACTCCTCATATTTCCAGCTGAACAGTACAAGAAATTGCACCCGCATTTGCAGCATGCATTGGTCAAAATTCAATTGCATCACATGATACTGATCACCATATCAATCGATGCAAACATTTTCTATCCTTTGCCCTTGCCATTATCACGGTGCCACTTGCCATTTTTGTACACGTAATCGTTACCATCGTCATCGTCGTGGCGTTTTTCATTGGCTGAAAAGAATTCCAGTACGCTTCAGCTTGGGAAGAAGCAAAATTTGCATAAACTGCATGCTTGCAATGGAAGCAATCAGCAGTCCGAAATCAAGATTGTGAAAAAGTACAGAGTCTAAAATTACCTTTTCCACCGGCCCATCCGACATGTCTTCCTTTGTCCACTGACCAAGTTTTCTTTTGTTTATTGTAACGATAATAGGTGTTTGACTCGTTGTCTAAGCGTTCTTCACTGCCTAAAATCGAATCGTGCATTCAAATTGCTTCATTTATAACAAAACCATAACTTACTGCTTCCAGTGCCCCAAGTACTCCTGCGGCCGAAATTATTGGTATTGGTAGCTCCATTTTTATTGAAGTATACCCATCGACCATCTTGAAAACGGTACCAATAGTGATTTTGATTATCTTGCCTTTCTTCTCCATCTGAAAGAAGGCTTTTTACATTTTTATCAGTTTACAGACCTGGGTTCTGTGCACCGCAGGGATTGAGCAATTTAGATCAGTATGGGGTCATGTCGCTTCATTGCACTGCCATCAAAAATTGCGTAATTTGACAATACAAGCACGGATGCATACTTTTGCCATTTGGCCAATTGAAATGATCACCATCAGCTTCGACCCAATCACTGCCGTTCCAACGATACCAAGCATTGTTATGACTGCTACAACGTTCTTCTCCAACTGAAAATGATCAGCATGCATTGATGCTGTCTTTCGTTAAATTAAAAATCCTTACATTCTCCACTTTTCCACGAACTCCTGCTTCCCCATTTTGTAAGCCACTGTTGTTTGTACGCCCAGATATTGGGATTAAAGAATGTCCACATGCCGCCTTGCCAACGGTATCGATTACCATCGACACTGTCTTGACGTTCTTCGAATTCTGAAATTACAGCAAGCCTTGTATAAGATTGGAAAATTGGAAAGATGAAAATTCTGCAGTGCGTTGCATTCTATTGGCTTTGCTATCATGGGCCATGACCAAAACTTGCATACCATGGCTTCCTGAATCCCAATCAAGATGCTGACCGCGATCCTGTTCCCAGTTGCCGTTTTTAAAAACCCACCAGTCATCGGAATCACTGTCATATCGATGTTCATTAGCTGAAAAAGAAATGGAATCAGTGAATAGCTACGCAAACGACCTGGACTTACTGTAGCCTCCCCGCCATGCGCTTTTCTTGCCCCAGAAGTTCGACTTTGACCAACGGCCATTTCTACTCCAGCTATTCTGGCCTCGGGTGCCACCATTGCTGTTCCAGTTTGAGTTGCTACCAAAATTCGAACTGCTGCCACCGTTCCAACTTCCACCAGAATGCTGCCTTTCGTTGGTGTTACTGTTTTGACCACCCATTCGACCAGCACCACCTTGCCAACCTCCTTGGCCAAACCCGCCATTACCACCGTTCCGGCTGCCATCAAAATCATGCGATCTGCCACTATTGCCTCCGCGTGAACCTCCGTTCATACGCATGACATTGAAACCGTGGTCATGATCATGACCGCCTCCATGGCTTCCTCCCCATTCGCCGCCACCACCTTGTCGATTGCCGCTATTTCCACCAAATCCGTGATGGCCATTATTACCCTGGTCATTGCCGCCTCGATGGCCATTATTATCATTCCCATTGTGACCATTACCCGCACCACCAAAACCCCCAAATCCACCACTTCCACCTCGACCATTATTCCCTCCTTGACCATTGCCAGCACCCCCATGTCCACTGTTCCCACCGTGGCCACCTCCATTTCCGCCTCGACCATTATTCGCTCCTTGACCGTTGCCAGCACCACCAAAACCCCCACGTCCACTATTTCCACTGTCCCCATTGTGGCCATTGCCCCCATGTCCATTATTTCCGCTAGGTCCATTGCCCCCACCGTTGCCTCCATGACCATTGCCTCCACCACTATTTCCACCTTTACCCCCACCATTGCCGCCTTTATCAGCAGTGACAGCTAAAGTAGATGCAATCAGTCAGGTCAGCTTCAATTTTATGATCTTGCTATGCACTGTATTCAGAAAATTTCAGAGAATTAGTTTTAAAGGGTCCTTATAGGCAATAGCAATCCAATGACTGCAATACGCCTTCCACATTTGACCTCAGTTCATAAAGTCAAATTTTCACAAATCAGATGCAAATTTTTATCAGTGTGTCACTCCAATTCGATGCAAATCAATAACATGTTCTTACCATATGCAAGACAGCACAATACCACCAAAATCGCAACAGGGACAAGCCGAGCCATCTTTGTCGAAACTCGTCGAAAATGGCGCTTGTTTTGCACAGTTACATGTGCATTGCCTTTTATAGAACGTTCAACCTTCGCAAACTAAACTCCACGCAATGCCCTGAGGCGAAATGTCTGAACTCATCACCATAAATTTACAATACTCCCACTTTAGGGGCAGTGTTCTTCAGTTCCGTGTCATTCTTCTCAACCGAATTGAATGGCATTATGTTTTGATCACAAAGGAATTTTTGCGGAGGTGCATCTTGATTGCGGTGAATTTATCAAAATTACTCTCCACTCCATCTGGTTTTATGTGCTGTACAGGTACAGTATACCATTAGCAAGTTTGGATTGTCTTGATTTTGCATTTGCTTGAAATCGATAGCAGCTTCACATTAAACGTGGATACCGTCGGTTTTTTTATAGAAGCACTTCGAAGCATCGATTCAAGAATACACACATTGCAATGTATTGCCTGATTTGTTCAGCCATCCAAATGGCTGCCACACAAGCCAGTTTATGCAATCAACCACGACCAAATTTGAATATGTGATCATTTGCATTGACCAATGCCACTGACCCACACATTCAGGCTAAAATTAGCATCTACGCAACCAGTGCCAAATTGCGGCTTCCGTGTATCCTCATTCAAACCTGTACATTCAAAGAACGTACGTGAATTTTGTCACATTCATCTTCAAGAATAGGACCGGTTTGCATTATTTACGTTTTGGCAATAAAGGTGGCCTTATTTGTTAGAAAAATGCCATCACCTGCTAATGGAAATTTCAAATGTGTCCTGAGGTTCATTGCCCCGGGCATGGGCGTTTCTAAAGTGGTTCTTGCCATAGACATTATTTGAATAAATTAGGGAGGTCCTGTTTATGAAACTGAAAAAGCACAGACTGAATCCTGCTACAAGACCTCCTTGAAGATGGGTGGGGCTTGAGGTTATAAAAAGTGTTTATGAATATATCATTGGATCAGTTGCCTGATATGATGACGCCGCCTATGTGCAGAGAAATCAATAATATCAATCAATACCATGCGCTATCAATGATCACAAACAATTAGCATATAAATTTCTTATCGTGGATCTGTCAAAATTCTCATGCCAAACTTTACAGTACATTTCGTGATGCCCATCTAATTTCAACAGTAAGCAAAATTAGTTTCAATTACTTCAAATCAACCATCATTCTCACTTAGTCCCAATATTTCTCAAGTAAATGACAATGCTGTTCGGGTGTCATTTTGAAATCCTGACAAGGATCGTTAGTTTGCTTCTTCTTTTTCTGTTTCTTCTGAACATCCAAGCAAGGATGGAAATCCTTTACGCCTGAGCTTGATTCACCCAATACACTGCCACTGGCGAAATCCTTGATCACAGTATGACCATCAGAATTACCCTGGCTACTGATACAGGACATCTCTTTCCCAGAAATCATATTCGTATTGGATTTATTGATTTGAGTATGATCGGAATTGATGGAATTCCAACTTTTGAATACACTAAATCGATCGAATAATCGTCTCAATGCGTTTTGCAAATTCGAACTTCTCCAAATGGTCAAGTATGGATGCAATGCTGAATGCGTCAATGCACATATGGCGATGACCAAAACTGGATAAATCACATCGGTTGTAGGTCCAGTTTTGGCGTACAGCATTCTCGGATAATACCCTCCCAACTGGACCACTGACCAGCAAATACCGTGCAAAATCACATTTGGCAATAACATTTCTGTAGCCCTGATTGTATTGGCGATTTGGAATCGTTCGGATAAGCTATGAGTGGCTGAATTTATACCGAACGAAGTCAGCCGAGTTCGATTCCAGCGATACACGGCGAAATACATGCACAATGCGATCAATTCAGTCACGAAATAGAATGTCATCGACGCTGCTATGACTCGCCATTTGTAGCAAAGCAATGTATGGCAATAACAAATGCTGGAATCGGATTCGGTGGTCAGAATGACCAGAGTGCTGTTGAAGCATACGATTAGCCATAAACCTGAAAAAAGTATGTGATTATGTGCTTTTTTGCTGAAGATTTTTGCGAAGTTTTGGTAAACGTTTTCTGTTTGAGGTTGCAAGAGGTCTTCATTTTGAATTTAGTTTTGCAACGACTGATGGTGGAATTAAGATGGTAATTCTTATTGGTATTCATGCTTTATCAAGAACATGCCCAAGTCAATTGAATTTTCAGGATATATGATCGATCAGTAATCACACAAAAATCAGGATCTTGCATTATACTGCAAGAACTCGCACAGGGCTTTGCTATTGCCTGCTGTGTGATGATGCAAGATTTTCTAGAAGCCAACAATTTTTTGGTTAATTTTTGGAACTGCATATTTGGTGCTTCCTCACAAATTTGTCAAATCTGATCAAGAGTGATCAAATCATTCCTGTATTTTTTGTACACTTACTGATGACCATGTAAACTAGCCATCGACTCAACGATTCACTGGTTTGATGTATCCAAGTTGCGTACAATCTTTCGGCACCGAATGTCAAAATACTCAAACACAATGCGAATGCTGACGAAGTGGCTGGTAATTCGATGAATGCACACGTCCTAGCACTCATCACCGGCCACGAGTAATCACCAATCGATACTGATAAGTGGAAAATCGATCGACCGAAAAACCATACGCATATGATGGCAGCAGCACACGTCATACTGGCTAATAAGAATCGGACATTTTTATGCAATAAATGGGCGTCGTGTAAAACGGCTAGTAATAAGCAATTTCCGAATATGCCGATCAAGGATAATGTGAATTTGAATATTGATATGGTGATCAGCAAAGGATCACTTGGATTCACGAATCGGCATTGTGTGAAATTGGCAATGCGAACGATCATTAGATCAAGGGA
>JAQIWJ010001375.1:0-11638 GCA_034695185.1 Discolaimus major
TTTGCACATTTGCCTGCGCACTAGTATTTCTGACTGCACAGTAATAAAATTTGACTGCGGGTTAATTACACGCCGTTTATTATTCACACCTTGTTTTTCCATGTTCATTTTATGCAATTCATATGGCCTCATCATCATTCTTTGCATAGATGTCTTCGAATGAAAGCTTTCGTGTAAAGTTTTCCATGTACAGAACATTCTTAGCTATCTTTTCTAATAAACTCGGGTCGTCATCATCAAATTCACTGTTTATCCACGTTGCCATGGTGGCTTTTTCCATCATCCCCAACCCCCTCTTCTCTTTTCCATGAAAGGCAAAACTAGGCCTTCTAGGGACAGAGGCATCCCTTTTCTATGGCCACTTGCTTTCCTCATCATGCTCATTTTTCCTGATCGCAAAAAATCGATCTGATAAGATCATTCATGCGATACGTCCGAAACGATGCTTATAATATTAGCTGTGATTTTCCCATTTGTCACTAGCGAAGTGAGCTTTACATTGGAATTGAATCGACAGGAAGTGATTTTCGGCGAAACATTAACTGCGAATTTGACAATATTACCCAACGAGCATATACAAGATCAAACGTTGGAAGTGAGATTCTCGCCTCATCTATTGTTCACCGCTTCCGTACGTTCGACCACGTGCGATGCGAGTTCGAAGAATTGTAAAACCGAAACTACATCCATCAAAGATGATCAATTGAGTAATACGGGCAGATTCGATTTCGATAAAAGGGTCATAGAAGAATCGAAACAATTGATTATTATACAAAACACGTCGAATTGGGAAAGCGGTTATGTGCATAAGACCGAAATTCAATTGACCAATATCGCCACCACCGATTTGAACGGCCGAGAATTCGTCGTGGGCGTTCTCAGATATTGGAATACTCATCTGGTCAATAACGGTGAGAATGGGTTGCAGAATTTCGTCGGTAGAAATTTCACTTTATATCCGGCTAAAATTTTTCTACTCATCGATGGCAATACGCCTAATAAATCGTCGGATATGAATAAGATTTATTCGGGCGTGGAAAAATCCATCACGATCGTCGCTGAGACTGATCCGAGAGCGGGTACTGTACTGCTGAAAGTGGAGCTCCCACTTGTACCCGGATCAGCGCCTACCGTATCCCCGTTGAATATCGTCAAATCCACGTACAGTATGGGACAAGGGAAAGGCGCGAATGTGGAAAAGGAAGTACCCTCGAATTTAGCATCGGTCGCTAATATGACCATTAGCACCGGGGCTACTCTCGTTTTGACCCCTGACATGTTGACCGACGGAAGCGGCGGAGCGTGTTCCGGATCGTGTAAAGCTAATTTGACCGCCATCGTGATCACGGATGATCGATACGCGAAACCGGGTCAGAAAATCAATATCAGCGCCTCCGTGTATTATGGTCAGAATTTCATGTACAGCATTGAGACGCAACCGGTTTTCATGACCGTTGTTGGTCCTGAATTGGATCTCACCGTCACTGCTGATCCGAATACGGATCTGGAAGCTGGTATGGAAGTGAAAGTGAAAGCTAGCTTGAAGCATTCCAGTACTTCTAATGAAGATCTGGTCGTAAATAAGGTAAATTAAGCGTCGTCTATTTGGAAAAATCTAACTATAGTATGCTGTGCTTGGCATGGCAATTTGCGAGTACTATTTCAAATTTTGCAATGCCAAAAATGCCATCGGCACCTCTTTTTCGGTTTGATTTCTCTCCCCTGCATGCAAGACAAAATTTTGCATTCCTGATGATTGCATATTGCATGCCCATTTTTCGCGATCGATTTACGGGCCATGCCCTGGACTAGGCGTTAGCCATATTTTCCTCAAAAACACATTTATCCTTAGCCAATTTGATGTAGGTGAACGCTTCCTGGCCGACCGATGTTTCTTTTTGCCAGCCTCTGCTTTTTCATTCGATCTTAGATTGCTCTGACCCTGGCACTACCATCGTGTATAAGGAAAACAAATCAAACATCCAAAGAATCTTTAGCTCTTTCTCAATGCACCTGCTGTTTGAACGGATGTAGAAGCCGTTTTCCGGCTTCCATTGATTTATGCTTATCAATTTCTCCATACTTGCCTTTCTTATATCCGAATACGGGAATTGGGGGAAAAACTTGCTAGCATTATGTTGAAGGGGGTGTAGCCAGGAAGAAAATTCCAGTTGACTGATCGTACATGAAAATGACACCCTATTTTTACATACGCGTACTGAAAAATAGGCTTTCAGGAAGCCTAATGAAAAATGCATGAGTGAAAAAAATTACCACTGTATTCTTATGCATTCGCCTAGAGATGATTAGGCATCAATTTCGATTACAGGTAGCTGTCACGTTTCCTGATGAAGATGCCATAAAATTAATCCCCAGCTCAGCTACAGTATCCAGAAATGGAGGTGCGGCTGAGAAATTCAATGATATCAATATCACTCGAGGCGTATTGATTGGTGATTTCGCATTGGGTTCGACGGCTGAGATAGAATTTCGTATTACACTGACCGATGATCTCCCGTTGGCTACTAAATTACCGGTGAAAGTGGGAGCCGATTTCGGCTTCAAACGTGCATCCGATGCGTGCCTGCCTGGTCCATGCCTTCACGGAGGCACTTGCATTCCGGCCGAGAATTCGAATCCGGCTAAATGCGTATGCACATCGAATTTCGATGGTATCGATTGCTCGAAACGTGAGTGATCTGATTGATCAATCCTGATCAAGGGTCATGGACCCCTGCATCAAGTCGATTTTTGAGCCCATGTCAAACTTACAGTTCTTCAGGATTACTGTATTTTTCTGTACAGGCATTTGCAAACGCGGCGAGTGGCGTCCAGCAACTGAGAATAGCGATATATGCTATTATTTCCCGAACAAAGTCCTCTCGTTCGTATCAGCGCAACGGGAATGCGCTCAAATGGGAGCTGGTTTACCATCCATCCATTCGGCTGCGTCTGATATTTGGGCTTTAGCTTCTTATTGGTAAGCTAGGCGTGAAAAAAGCACTGCGAAATCGTTCATGATCATGTGCATTGCATGAGAAATCGATTGATGAAATACGATCGTTCCAGGATGAGTACAATCCGCAACGTATCCGAAACATGGATCGGCCTAATCAAAGATTCAAATTCCACCCCTTGGAAATGGACTGATGGAAGTCCACTCAGCTTTGTTGATTGGTACGATGATCAACAATCGATCGGTCCTGGAAATTGCGTAGTGTCAAGTTCCACTGCTCAAAATAACTTCAGGTGATCAATCAGAGAATATAAGCCAGGCTTACTGTAGCTTCGAAACTATGCAAAATTTCCCAGATGGATAAGCAAAGATTGCAATATGGCTCATTATTTCTTTTGCGCCGATCCGCCGAAATCAGTGATCGGTAGTCCCAGATCGAATTCACGAAACGTCTACGTTGATCTGATGACGAAAACGTTGAAATTGAAAACCGATTTGGGCTTGGGCGAGAAGATTCGTGTACATCAACCGGTCACAATGACGATCAGTTTCCCAATGCCATTGGGTACATTGAGAAGTGCACAATTGGAAGCTGGTAATAATCGATCGTATTTGTCATAAATTCAAAATCATGAATTGTTTTGTATAGTTTTCACGTCGGATGACATCAATCCCATACCGATCATATTCGTCACGAGTGATTTAGTAGTGCCGAATTTTATCACTTGCTCACGTGCGGATATTTTCCATGCGCAACATATGGATTTTTTGATCGATGGAAAAATGTACGGATTCAGCAAATATCGAGTGAAAAGGTCATCGCAATCGCAATTGACCGTTGCAAGACCATTGGGCACTTTGGTCAATAGTGCAAAGAACGGGCAATCAGGTGCTCAGATCACGTTGAATGTAAGCTTCCAGATTGATCAGCTGCTGATCACAAGCAAATCTATTGATCAGCATATTTTTCAGGCAACTTTCTTGACCCCCGGTTCATCAGCACCAAATTTTTCCGGCGCAAAATTCTCAATGTCCTCAACATTGAATGTGAATAATCTATCCATATCGATCGGAAAACAGCAATCGATGTTTGCACTGACCGATCTCATGTTCAATAAAACGTTCGAAGTAATCAATATTGATCGGTACTGATCAGTGCGTGTAATAATGCATATTTTCAGCCATCACTAAATTCGCCCGGTGAAGTGATGGTTGTGGCTACGATTAGTCACAGTCCACATTCCACCGGTCCCGCGTATGATTTGAATTATATCGACGATTTGGAATGTTTGAGAGTCCGAAATGTGCCAAAAGATATTACGTACGTGGCTAGTTGTAAAGAGATTCGTGCGAAAAGGTCGAAATTAGATGGTATGGATGCACGCATTTCTGAAAACGTAGCATGTTTGGCATGCGTATCGTAAAATCAATGAAAAAATAATGATCAATTTTGCACATGATCACAATCTATTTTTAGTGGGAGAGAAAATGACCATGACATACGCCATTGTGGCCGATAAAGGCTTGGATTATGAGGCGTCATTCCGCAATGCAACCATAAATTTCACCAGTATTCAACCTGGTGAATTCATTTTTCAAGAAGTATGTATGATTTGCGTCCCATTCTGTGTGCTGATTTTGGAATTTTCAGTATCCTGGTCAAAAAGGGGCAATGGAAGTGTCCACTTGCATTATTAGAAAAGATGATGTTATGGTCGTTGATGTAAGTTAGAATGCAAAATGCATGAGATGAGTGTGATCAGTGTGTGATCGGTGTCTTGACCTGCGGTCAACGTGACTAATTAGTGGTCAATGTGCCAAATTATCTCGTCCGAATTGCTAACTGATCATCCTGATCAATGCATGATCAGAATCCAGAATGATCAATACTGACCAATAAATTTCAAATTTCAGCACACTCATATGCATTTGTATTCAACATTGGCTTTCTTCTTGGCCATCCTATTGGCAGCGTTATTTGTCCTCTTGACCTTGTATCTTTGCTGGAGATACAAAAGAGCCATCAGGGCAGGACCCGGCGATGAAGAACGACTATTGGATGCTGACGATTCTGCGTCATTAAAAAATGGAACAGCAACTGCCTTGGCTGTGTTCAAGCGTAAAAATAGCAAAGCCGAATCAATTCAGCAACCGGCTGATATCGGCACAATGACCAGTGGTCAACCGGATGAAACGATTATTGCTGCTTTGATCGAAACAGCACCGCAGCAAATGTATCGACATCTGGATCGGTATGCAGCTTGCTGTTTTCTCTGATCGCTTTTGATCAGGGGTACTGTAGCCGCTCACATAACATTTAGATTAGGGGTACTGTAGCCGCTCACATAACATTTAGATTAGGGGTACTGTAGCCGCTCCGCATTCTCGAAAGGGCACTGCTTCCTTTGCTTTCAAACAGTGATGCGAGATCATCTGTTCATACATGTGACAATGTGCAAATATCCAGATCAATAATCACCGCATATTTCAGCCTGGATGTCGCATCCAATATCAATATCGAAGATCAATTGAATGCCAGTAAATTACAAAATCTGACCGATTCGGCCGCAGCAATTGCCACTGCGGTCATAGCCGATGATAAGATCAGCGACGAATTCATTCAAAAGTTGAAGAAACGCGTAAATTCAGCATCCAGAAAATTGGATCAAGAACATAAAGATAAGCTGGATAAATTGCGTAAAACTAATCGGATCAAAAATGGTGATCGATTAGCTGAATTGAGGAATAAACAAACCGTTGAGAGGCGTGATTTCGCAACGAAAATCGATCAATTGCCTGATTCGGAAAAAGAGGCTGCTATGAATACGTTGAAAATACAACAGCAATCGGAATTAGACGATCTTTTGCATAAATTACAAGTCGAACAGGAATTGGAATTGCAGAAATTGGCTGAGGTAATGAAAAATTCGGGCTATGATTCCCTATAAGGGATCATTTTGGACTGCGGTTACAGTATGCCAGAATACTCCACAGCACAGGAAATGGGCGTACTGTAGTGAACAAAAATACATGCTATAATAATGACCTGGGCTGATATCTTATCTCCTGGATCAAATCGGATCTGTCCTGTGTTATAATAACATTGCTTGATCCGGATCTAATCCTGATCCTCAAGTTGAGAATACCTGTGCAGGATCTCATAATCACAATAGCAAATTTCTAGGAATTGCAAGCAAAGAAAGAAGGCCTCCTTCTGGAGTTAGAAGCACAGTTAGTCAAAGAAATGACCACAGAAGGTACTAGCCATTTTGCACGCAGCCTGTATCTCACAAGACTTATCTTTAGGCAAAATCGATGCAGAAACAGCCGATTCCTTATCAGTGGAATTGGATAAATCCAATTCCGAAATTTTATCATGGTTTGACACGGAAAGATCAAAACAACGCGCATTGTTGGATGAGAAATGCCAAATCAGACGGCATTTGGCCAATCAGAAAGTGATATTTCGCGAATTCAGCATTAGCCACGATTAGTATAATTGCATTCAGGAATTATGGGATCACCAATACGATGAATTGATAGAGACGTTGATCAAGCAGTTTTTCGATGCAATCGATTATTTGCTAAAGTAATGCATGGCTTCTTGATCAGCAATCCAAACTTTAAAAAAGTCGGTCCTTCAGGAAAGGCTTGATCAATGAGAATGAAGCTCGTGATTTGCGTCAAGAAGTGAAAAAGCAAGTACATCAATTGAGGGAATGGTTGGAGAAAGAAAAACGGTCCAGGGAAGCTAAATTGAATAAAACTGCTGCACTGGAAAAGAAAAAACGGATCGGGGATTTGGTATATATTATTAGCTCTTCCATGCGATACGGTTCTTGACTGATTTCTGTTCCAGAAATCACAGCATCAAAAGGATTTGGATAATCTCACGAAGGTTATGAAAGATAAGAAAATCACTACGACAGGTATGCAAGAAATTGAGTGATGCCAAAAATCGAGCAACGCATGTTTTTAGATCCATTAGAATCCGTGAGAGAATTTCAAAAATTAGCATCCGAACAACGTGAACAATTGAGAGCATTGGAGAATCGTTTGGATTCCGATGCGGCTGATGAATTGAATAAGATGTACCACGATTTGGAGAATGAATTTCGTCAGTCTTTGGAGGATAAGAAAAAGGCGCTTTTGAAATCCAAAAGTACGCTTTATCCAGCCAATTTCTTGATTCAGTATTCATGGCATACTGTAGCTGATCGATTTTTGCAGCATCCAATAATTCCAGTGACATGGTATACTGTAGCTCTGCATTTTTCAGATATCTCAGAGCAAGATTTGCTCAATCTTCTCGCCGAACATAAAGATCATGTGAAAATCTT
The DNA here is from genome assembly GCA_034695185.1 of Discolaimus major. Lineage (NCBI taxonomy): Eukaryota > Metazoa > Nematoda > Enoplea > Dorylaimida > Qudsianematidae > Discolaimus > Discolaimus major. Next base: position 7,297 of record JAQIWJ010001375.1, read on the forward strand.
ACAAGAAAAACACGAATTTCAACGTCAAAAACAGTTGGGCAAATTCGAGGAGATTTTACATAATCTGAAACGACAAACGGCTGAGCAAATTGATAAAGAGATCGTTGAGCAAAGTGAATTGCGTCAACACGAGAAATCGATTGCAAAGTAATTTTGTATCTGATCTGATCGTGGGCGTTTTAAAAAATGCATACATTCTTAGGATGCTAATTAATCAACAAGCATCACTTTCTGATTCTGATCGAGAAACACTGGTCCGTCTTCAATTGGAGCATTTGGCCAATATGAAGAACGGATTGGCCATGAATCGATTGTATCAAATTCAATTATTAGAGAAGAAGCTGGCCGATAGGAAAGATTTGTTATTGGAAAGATTGGAGAGGAAACGCCAAGCAGTAAGCCTTGCACGTGATTGGTCAGGCCGTCTTAGGGAGGCGGAGCCACGAGCGGTTACCGTATGCCGTGAGCTTGCTTTGCTGAGGTCATGCGATTGACCAGCCCGCCTCATTGATTGGCCAGCCAGCCGCCTGGAGGCGGAGCTAGCCCAAAGCGGTTACAGTATGAAAAAAATCAGACCATGCACATTTTGCAGTCATCAAAACCGAGAAGATCCAACAAAACTCGACCACGTACTGCCAGCAGTGGGCAAGCTGGGTCGAGTAGCATGTCATCATCGGACGATGAACGAAAGCATCAAAATGGAGTTCAACAAATGTCATTGGTTGATTATGCTCAGCAAAGATTGCATATTGCTCGAGATACCACGCTGAATATTGATAAGGAAATTGATACGGTATGCATTTTGTGAAATGATAAGAGAAAATCAGTTAATTCGGGTGATTTTTAGATTCGACAAACACTGCACCCGCAACGTGTTCAATTGTTGAAAGAACGGGAAGACGCATTGGGAGCATTGGTTGCTCAATTGCAAATTGAGAAAGCAAAACAGGTGCATTATTGCTGCGCATACACCGTGATCGTTCACTGATCAGTACTGAACATGTGATCAAAATTCAGTGATCAATTGATCTCAGAATGCATAGTATGAACCAAGCATTGATTTTCAGATCGTTGATCTGGAACAACAGGAAGACGCATTGGCCAGTTTGACCACGTGTATGGTGGAAGATTTGAACGAACGTGGCGTTTTGAGTAATCCGGATTGTCATCGGATATTAGAAAAGCATCAAATCGAACAGCAACGGGTATCCGAACGTCTTCAAGAGCAAAAAGAGAAACAAGATTTGGTATGCATTCCAGGCCTTATCCAGTATGGATACTGTAAATCCAGCATTCATTTCAGATACTAAAGCAGCAATTATTGGAACGGGCGTCCAGGAAACGTGCAATTTTGGACAAGAAGCAGCAAAAGATGGCTGATACGAGGCCAATCACAGCAGCACAACATATTGATAATATCAATTTGATTCATGGTTATGCATTGGATAGGGAAAAGCTAGTGTAAGTATGCCAATTTTATCATGTAAACCTTGCAAAAAATATGATCACGTTATTGATTTTTGCATCTGATCAAACCCAATTGCCTTGCAGGCAACAAAACGAACGTGAATTGGAACAAGCGTTACAAGAACAAAGGCGGGAATTCGAATTGAAAAAACGTCAAGCTTTACAAGATCAGGTATATTGCTATTTTCCCCATTCAATTCTGATCTCACCGAAATGTGATCGCTTTCAGGAAATCGATCTGATCAATAATCTAGTTCAAATGGGCGAATTCAAGAAGGTTGAAGTATCCGGCGTTCTAAGAATGCTGTTCCCGGATAAGACTAAACAAGAAGTTCGTGAATTGGCTAAGAAAGTGTACAAGAAATCACCTTCTGTGGAGAAGGCAGAAAGGTAAATATAATTGTGAATTTGGGGTCCGGAAAATAATTAAACTGATTATAGATCGGCACCGACTGGCAATCCACAAACCACACTGGTCAAACGTCTCGAAATGACTTCGCATGTGAAGGATCTCATCGATGATAGGATGAGTCCGGATAGCGGATCATCGTCCGGAATCGATGTCAGAAGGTACATCTGCAATGCTCTGATTGGCCAGCTCGCCTCTAGGGGCGTGGTTTCAGCGGTTACAGTATACCTGCAATGAAGCATGCATGCCTCATCATTTGCATATCATCAGTATTTTCCTGCTAAAAATACCAACAGAATTTGAATTTTAGGAAACGAGACAATGGTGTCCGAGTCCAATATCCAAGGCCTCGATCCAGACCGAGGACACATTTACCGCCAATCTCCAAAAGACCAGAGCCAGTCGGAGCATCGGTGGATCAAGTGGCCGAATATTTGCCCGATCGAAGAATAGCCAGAGCTGCACCGACTCAAGTATTGGCAGCCGCCAGGCAAACGTATCATCAATAAGATTACATGATTTGAAGATGGAATTTTTATTTTATTTAGAGCTTTAATTGCGTGAAGCTTAATATGTTCATTCGCTTACTGTTCAGATGCTTACCGCGACGATACGTTTGCAGAGCTCATATGCTGATTCATGTCTGTCAATTTTGGTATTGTCATTTTTGTACAAAACCATGCAAATATAATATTGTGAGTCAAAAACAAGTTTCCTCATACGAATGCTAAATTGAGATTCTCTTCGCCCTAGTTTTCAGTTGAATGCATTTTTTCACTGTGACTAGACATCGGGCTTTTCAAGTGGAAAATAGAAAATTGTCCTTTTCTTCAACAAAATTGGACCGGTTTTTGAATACTGATGAGCTATGTATGGAAGAATGTTTACGTTTGAGATGGATGAACGCCTTCGGGTGTCCAGTTTGCTGAGTATTTTTGTTGGCATGCATTTTTGCAGAGCAAAGAAAATTTGGTCATTCAGAGGCACTTTATTTACTGTGAGAAGCAATTGCTAGGATTGGGTTGGGCTGATTTTGGCTATTGTCCTTTGAAAATTCTTAGCTAATCAATGCCATTCATCCTGAATCAGGGTTACGGTGATTTGAAAAATCTTATTGCTTCCGACTATTGCAAGCTCAGTTTTGTGAATATGAGGATCCGATTTGAGCAATGCTAAAGGGCTTTAGCTAAGCCATACCATAAAATGGGATTGCTGAAGTCCGTTACTGTAATTTTCAGAAAAATGGCATTTTCATGGCGTTCGATCTCATTGATGATAATCGCATCAGGTGTCCTTCCTTTGGCAAAAGCAGCAGGTAATTTTGCAAACGAAAACAGAATGCTAGCAAAAATGCTTGGAAGTCTATGCCTCAAATTGGGCGGTGTTCGAAATCACATTGCGCAATGAGCCAATTTTTGAATCCTATACAGAAACTTCTAAATGCTGAACCAAATTCAGCAGAATTCAGCCGATTTTCGTATTCCAGTGCACATCTCGAATTGCGACGGTTACGTCAGTCCAATTGGATGCACGATCGGCGTGAATTGTGCATACGAAGCGTCTTGGAAAGTTCTGGAAATCGATCCGCCCCCATTCAATCCGAATGGCGACAAAACGCCGGCCGCCCAATTCACCATTACCATCCGTCGTGCGTACGAGAAATCGGCCAATTTCTATACGGCGATCGGATTTTCCGAGAATCAAGCCATGCCCGACACGGACGTGATCATAGGAAGCGTGTATAATAATAATTTCTTGGAAATAGTCGACGCGTACATCGAACCGGGCCAATTTAAAGCGCCGAAAACCACGGAACAACAAGATGTATTGAACGCGAACGGAAGTTTAATCGATGATCCGCGCGATAAATCCAAACGAATATTGACGTACTCGTTTTTGAGACGATTAGATACAGGCGATAAGGATGATATCAATTTAATGCAGTGCCGATATTTCTTCTTCATGACCTCAGGGGGTACTGTATCCGGACCCAGAGGATATTCGAAACACGACCTAACTCCCGATATGTCGGCGGAGAAGATATGTTTAATGAATTGCATGCCGCAACACGAAGTCCTCGGATCGTCCCAAGAACATGCTGGATCCGCTTGGCGTTTATCCTCGTCTTGGATTACATTGATTTTATCCGTCATCGCTATTTTATTCAGAATGTGATGCATGATATCAGAAAAGTTCAGCACTGTTTTTGCTATCACTTATAATGTATTTTTCTAACTAAAATCGATAATTTGCCAAGAAGCGGGCGCAATTTCCTTCTTCACGGGTTACTGTAACCGCTAGCACAAGCATCCAGCGGAATCGTACGAATGCTATCATTTTTCGCATTTATCTCGAAACTAGGGCAATTTTGGATACAGATAATCTGCACGAAATTTGTAGCCGGATTTCTCCTGCGTCGATTGAGATGCTAATTACTAACTTTGCACTCATCGATTTCAAGAAATT
>JAQIWJ010001376.1:0-11637 GCA_034695185.1 Discolaimus major
GCCCACGTTCAGGCTAGAAAAAATACCGTAAGCTGAGCCCAGCATCGGTAAACGTGTAACTCGGTACACTCAATGGGGATGATCCCCGAGACCGTGTCCAGAACGACTCGAAAAATCGTCACTGAAGATGTAGGCATTTTGAGCCATGCTTAAACGCAAAAGTCATAATCCAATGGAAAAATGCGTTTGCCATGCGTGAAAATGGGAAATTTGAATGGAAATCGCATTTTATCTGTGCCATTCGATTTTCATCAGGCCATTGATCTGTGAAATTGATCATGCGGATGTGATCAGTCCAATCGTGGTCAATAGGAATCGATTTTGGGCATTGCAAATCGTCGGAATGCTTATTTCTGATGTGTTCGTTTTTGCAAGGGGGCCTGGTTCTTTTTGCGTAGAAATCAAACGCCTTTTTCGCATTCGCTTTTTGGAATATGTAAATAGTCACGATTTAGGATGGGACTATGCCTCTAAATTGCACATTTGTTTATACGATGATCCTGATCAATCGATATTGATCAGTACAATATCGTTGCGAATACCATCCATAATCGATGGCTTCATTTTGCCAAAACCTTGATCATAGCAAGGGTGGCGTTTTCGGTGCTGGACAATAGTCAGGCTTGATTTCTTATCAAATTCTATTGCTGAATGCAGTGAACATTTCGCACATTTTCTGGGTCACGTTGACAAAAACTAATGACACCAATGGATTCTCCGAGGTCGGGTATCCCAAAATCCATGCTTTGCTCAATCAAATTGCGCAAACTTGAAGATCTGAAATTTTGGTTACTGGTTACAGTAACCCACGAAAATCGGAATCGATTATTCTTGATCAATAAATGATCTAAACTGCATCTTAGCATGCATTCCTGTACAGTTTATCATGATCTATCCCGTGATCACAGTTCGATCGATTAGAAATCGATGTATCGAAAATTGTATGGATTACTGATACGCAAATGTTCAGATTGGCAAATACTCGAGAAAAATCTGCCTTCTTTTGGATTCATTCTGGGGGTTATCCGTTTTGCCCTCGTTCAAAAATTGGATTCGAAAAAACTACTAGGTACAGTAGTTGGGTGAACGTACAACAGAACAAACCCAGATGCCGGCCGATGTGCATGCGAGGGCGTACGCATTTATTGCCAGTCGGCTGTCTCAGCGTTTACAAGAAATACCATCTGCTATGCAGTTGTGAATTGGTGTTTTATTCGGCCTAGATGATTCTATATGAAATCGCCTCGGATTAACTGAGGATTTACATGCGGATTTGAATGCGAGGATGAAAAGAATCCATAGATTTAATCAAGTGGTGTCCCAGACATTGGGACGGTGAGTTTTTTGATCATTCATAAATTCGGACGAGATCTGATTTTTTGATAATAATTTGGGGAAACAGTTGATTGACCAGTCACAGAATGCATGAAATTATCATGGCATTTTAAAACCTGACTAGATTCAAAAAATCAGAAACCATATTCTCAATTTAGTCTAAACGAGATGATGTGAAAAGCGTGTGTAAATTTCCGTGCAAAATTTCATGCACTGATATTTCTTTGATTTCTGAGTCAGCATAATAAATTATCAGCCATGAAATTATCACTACTCTATCCATGGCTTACTGTAATTATCAGATGCCTGGATTCTGACTCTCCCACTCATACGTGTAATTTCTCAGAAATTTCTGTCTGAAAGCGTGATTCATTCGACTGAGTATGCTCAGCTGTTGAAGCTAACCTGTCATAAGTTTTTGTAAGCATAACCTAGAAAAACAGGTTGCGTCTGAAATTGTGATTGAAAGTTTACTGGATTTTCATGTAATTCTATGATTCGGCATTGCCCAACAAAAATTGAGGGGTCAGTAGGGAGGTCGTAAATTTGAGCATGATTTTGAGCATCAGCAGTGCCAAAATTGGAACTGCTTTGGGTGTAGAGGCTTGAGGAGTAAGCTTGATAGCTAGCAATGGAAAATTACACTGTGATCATGACCTGATAAGCTATATATATCATGGGAGATCATGTATTTATGGATGGATTTGATGCAGATCACGAAGTGATCTGCAGTGATCACCAGTGATCACCACTGGCTCTTGTTGCAATCGACCATGAATGAAGCATGATTTGATCATAAATTTTGGTATGCTAGCTAAAATTCGACATCAAACGATTGGTGCTGAAAATCAGGCGGTGAAGATAAACCGTTTTCAAAACTTCTCCTTCAACCGATTTTGTCAATACCTTGCAAAGGCATCAGTTGCCAAAAATTTACATATGCGTGCAGAAATTTGTGATCTTGATTCATGATGGCCGCGCGAGTTTGTCTCATAATTTGAAAAATTCATTCCCTATTTCTTCCATGCACTCATGTTTTCTGCACTGCCACTGCAGAAAATCAAGCTGTCAATGTTTGTCAAAATCATCCAGTCCTTGTAGACCGTGCAGATTTCATGAACCTCAAAAATCTCAGCCTTTGCTTGCTTGAATAAGCTTCAGACTGTCTTATCAGTAATTCCCACGATGACGCATTGTTTTTATGGTACTATAAATAATGGTGATATAATCACATATTGGGAATTGCCATGAATCAATGGGCTAGACTTTTGAATAGCACGGAAAATCAGTCATTTTGGCAAGAAAAAACATGGTGGTTGGCTGGATTGAGGGGTCACAGGGGTACTGTAAAATTTTCAATGAAATTCAGTTAAGCAAGCTGAAGCTGATTGCGAATGACTTTGGATCATGTGAATATCATTATCGATTGATATTGATCGATTGATTGATCAACCATTGAAATCACTACATACACAAAATGCATTCGCTGTATCAAACCAGTTTGAATCACACAAGATCTCCAAATTCTTACATCCATGTCAAACCCCTGACCCTCTCATGAAAAGTGATAATGATCGATCTGTGCTTTATTTCAAGATCAGAGAAAACCGATGTACTCACTGGTGATTTACCCAATGTCGATCAACGTGTGGCTGCAATGGTCAAAGCGTTGGAACATACGAAGAAGAAATTAGTGGAAAGTTTGAGATCCACGAAAGCGGGTTCGGCCAAAGATGAAATCGGGAAGGAGAAGAGACGAGTGAGTTAGCATTGCGCTATAATTGCATGTGTGGCTGGAAGCATGAATTTTTGAATCGGTATGTGCAAAAGCACAAATAAATAGCAAACCCAGCGGTTGCTATCAAAAAATATTTACATTCAGTCACATGTGGTCTGGACAAAAATGAGTCCAGTGGGTCCTGACTGGTGCTCCCAGCAGAGTTGCTTTTTGCATTGATTTTAAATCTGATTTTTACCTCAGTAATTAACCGATTGCTTTTTCCAGAAAGCATTGGAAGAGCACAAATTATCACAAGCAATTATCAATGATGCCAAAGCAGTGGAATCCGTATTCGAAGGCAGCCTATTGAGGTAATCGATTAGTCCTGATCAGTGTCTGCAGGCACATTCCAAAAGTGATCGAATCGTGATCGACGTGATCACGTGACATGATCAAGGCTGATCATTGCATGATCAGTGCCTGTAGGCATTCTGCCTGCCTGCACCTGCATTTTGATCGATATGATCACATCTCATGATCAGTGCTGATCACTCCATGATCTGCCTGCATTTCAGTGAAGTCATGACGTTATCTGGTGACGCCTTGGGCGAGATTGTCAACGAAATCGTACAGTACGAATTGCAAGTCGAAGAGCACGTTTTGGAGAGGTTGACAAAATTTCATGATGTGAGTACATTCTCGATCAATGATATCAAAGCCATCTAATCTTGGCTGCCCTTTTTTAGGATTTGCGAAACATTAGCAATCACAAAGAGAAGCTGAAAAAGTTGGTCTTGGATATGGATTCGGCCAGGACTAGGTGAGATTTGGATTGGATTGCGCAATGCGTCTGGATTTGACAAATCCAGATTCATACGATCATTGATTTCAGATTGAACGCTGCCCAGAGTCGTGGCGAACGTACAACCGAGCTCCAAGACGAATTGGACAGCGCCGAATTGAAAGTAGAAAGTAACAAAGACTCGTTGGCTGTGGATTTATATACGTTGGCATCGAAAGAAGTGGACATGGCCGTCCTGTTCAAAATGGTAAATCGATTTTGAATCCATGATCAGGTATAGATCAGTGTATCGATTTCAGCTATTGCAAATACAAATCGATTTCCATCGAAGTGCATTGAAACGATTGGAAGCGGCTGAACCGAGAGTGGTGCAGAAAATCGGTATGTGAATTATGCGTTGGAGCAGAGATGTACGGTTTTTGATAGCAGCGGTGCAGCAATTTGCTTGCAAATTGATTTGTATTCGTTGGGATGCAATTTTTTCGTGAATTATCCTGTTTTGATCAAGCAGTGATTCTATGCTCTTACCAAAACTCAAATTCAAATGCATACTGTACATGCTATTCAGTTTACACTGATCATTGATCAGTGATCAGTTTGATCAGCAATCTCAATCCATCAATTTTTAGATGAATACACTCGACGTCCAGTTTATGGATGCCCATTGGAAGATCACTTGCGATATTCAGGCAACGAAATCGCTTTGGTATTGGAAGTCTGTTGCTCAGCATTATGCGAGCTTGGAATGAAAGATGAGGTAATTTGATCCCATGATCAGCATAGGGTGATCGATCACCTGGCGATCACTCTAATCACCATGATCACCTGTGATCATGATCACTCTGATCACCTGTGATCACATCCACTGATCACTCCCACTTTCAGGGTTTATTTCGAATTTCTGGCAACGCCACAAAGATTCGTCGTTTGAAATCCGCATTCGATGCAGGCGAAATCGATTTGGGCGATTATGATCGAGATCCACATTCCATTGCTGGTGAGTATATTTTGCATTGGTACTGTGATTTGGACAATGTCACGAAAATGGATCGGTAGTTGCGTTTGGCCTTCATACTGAATATCATTGCATTTTATAACTGAACCAAAATTCAAATTTTGCAGGTGCACTGAAATCATATTTACGCGAACTGCCCGATTCGTTGATGACCAATAATTTGTACAGGGATTGGATGAACGCTGTCAAGTGAGTCCACAACCGATCGGTCATCCATAATCAGAAAATCCATATCCTTCATTTCAGGATATCGAATCCTGAATCCAGATTAACGGCCATTAAAGACGTGATCAAGAAATTACCCAAATCCAATTACGCGAATTTACGTTATTTGATCAAATTCCTGGCCAAATTAGCCGAGAATCAACATGTCACGAAAATGAATTCCCAAAATTTAGCTATCGTCATGGCTCCGAATATGATTTGGAGCACTACGGATGCCGAAGGGTGAATTTGGATTTGAATTTGAGAGGCAAAATTTTTAAATTTTTAAATTTTTCAGATTCGGTGTCAGTAATATGCATGGTACATTGGTGGAAATATTGATTTCCAATGCGAATTTCTTCTTTCCTGGAGGTGAGCCATATTGTGACCCCTGACCAGGGGTCATTGCGCAATGCAACTGATCCTGATCAATCGATTTTTCAGAAATCAAATTCACCAGTCCACATATCTCGGCGATTATCGATAAAACCGGTGGATTCTTGGAGAATGGACCATTATCCATGGCCGCAACACTGACCGTGAACGTTGCCAAAGCGTTGGCTGATGATGGAGTGGATGGTCAATTGAGGTAAGATGCAATTTTATTATTGCAAAGTCGAATTCGGTGGATACATTGGTCCCAACTGACCCTGCAAACTTAAAATCACATTTTGCAACTCCGCCATTAACTCAAAATACGTCTCTATTTTTTCAGTCCGAACAAATCGTCTGCACGTCGTCCAAAACAACCAGCACCACCGCCTCCACCGATATTACCGAAATCCAATCAAATGCAATCATCGATCACATCGACCAACGATATCGATTCGTCCCGATTAGTCCATGCCGATGAATCGTTGTCCAGTTGCGAGGATGATGGAGAATTCGATTTCTCACCCGAAGTGACGGAGGATGTGAAGAAGAGACCGTTACCACCGAGACCGCCAGAACCGACCACGCCTCGATCAGCATTGATCCCGCCACAACCTCAAACGACCAGTGGATTCGTAGTTGGACATAGGAAAACTAATTCATTGGATCGTCCATTACGTCCACCACCCAGGGCTCCGGGTGAATCAGTATTGAACACTTCTATGGATCATCAAAAGAATGGTCAATTGCCGAAAGAGGAGGAATTGGATAGTTTATTATTGGCCGGATTCGGCGAATCGGATGGACAAAAACAAATGGATACAAAGCACAATACATTGCCCAGACCTCAACAACCTCAACGTCCACCGTTACCCAGTAAAATGATGACGTCTGCTATGTGCGGGCGCCGGAATTCAAAAATAGACGCTCGACGCGTATCGCAATCGGACGAATCGGAAGACGACGAACCGGTGGTCAGTTCGTTGGATACCGAACATATCTATTACGATGTGCCGAGTTTGAAGAAACAATATTCACCGCCGTCCGTGTTCGCCAGGAATCACGATTCACCGGTGGCTTTATTATCGATTACGAAAACGCATGATCAAATTCAAAGGAAAACGCCTACATCGCCATTGGTCAAATCGGATATCGACCATTCGGATACGTCGATGAGGAACGATGGCACGAGCGTGGCGCAACGTCGTGAATCTTTGATGAAAATATTCAACGATCAGCAGGCTGGTCAAAATTCCATCGGCGGCGTTCCGTTGAGACCGAAACCGCCTGTACCGTCGAAACCGAAATCGGGCGAATTCAGTGATACGACGAAATTATGAACGAACGAAAAACATATGCACCTTTTTTGAGTATTCTGAGGGGGAAGTATGCAAAATTCCATGGATTTTGAAGCGGGATAAGCATTGTGCAAGGTATAACGCTGAGCGCAATTTTTTCGCACTTTTGTAGTAGTAGGTTACTGTACAATATGATTGCGCAATTTTGAAGGCGTGTAGGTTTTTGAATGGATTGCGCAATTTTGAATTCCGTGTAGCCTGTATGCATGCACCGATTTCTTCTTATCACTCGCAGCTTTAGTAACATGATTTTTATAAGCAAAATTCAACATTCTCGAATTCCCCGTATGCACTTTTGAATTTAGGATCAAATGTGCTTTTTGGATAACCCTGTTTTCATATTCTTTTTTGTGGTGCTTATCATATTCCCATTGATTACATGCTCATTCTATTGGCTATTGATAATTTTTGTACGCTTCCTTTTTTCGGCTAATTCGGATGGAATGTATATTTTTGAATGTACGTATGTATGCTTTCGGATTTAAATGAAATTTCTTTCTGGTTTTATCAATCAATGGTATCATACTGAGCCAATGCGTTCATTGCATGTCATGCAATATGACTTATCTGAGCAAACATATTCTTACTGATATAATCACCGATCGATCAATGATCGAGTATTCATTGAGTCCAGAACCAAAAAATCGATTTAGAATTTATGCACCTGATCATCCATGATCAGAGCCATGGAGCCGTGGCCAGGTGCATCTTGATTGATCATTGGCCATGAATGGAGTTGTGAATCCAAATTGCGCAATTTTGCATTCATAAGGAAAGCATGCTTTCCAGTTTTCAATGAATGACAATGATTAGAACATGGTAATTCGACCAAAGTGTGCAAACAGCAAATTCTTGCCATCGATCCTGAAATTCAAAACCAGTTTGTACCATTTGAGCATGCAAATTCTTGGACCCTGTATATGAGCCTGATTTTGAGAGGAATAGCTTCCCAGCTATCCATGCAATCAGCATGGCATCCATATTCTGAATGCAGTGACCAAATCTGGAATAATTGCTTCCTGAATGTGCATTATCAAAATGGACAGTACGCACAGGTCAGCAATTGACAAACTTTGCATGGATTACTGTAGCCATGTGCATAGATGCAAAATTTGAAAGCTAATTTGTATGGAAGTCATGATTGATCGATCAGATGTACCGATTTACAAATTGTGATCACCCGGAAGCGATCAGATGTCGATTTTATCGGATTGCATCGATCTGGAGGCGATTTTGCCATCCTATTTGCTTGCAAGCGTTTTGGAAGGTGATAATGTTGCGCACTATATACAAATACTTGATGCATTTCTAAAAGTTGATTTCGGGTTCGACGTCAATTCCTGAGGAGACGCACATATTTTGATCATAATTTGCAAATACAACAGTATTTCATGTTCAGCTGATCAATCAATAAGTAATCGTAAATCAAGGCATTGGCGCGCTTTTCGCATTCTGCATATTGTAGCCTTCAGCAAACGGATTTTTTTAGAAATTCGATGACTTTTGATCACGCATTTCAGTATCGACAGCTTTTTTGGATGTTTGATCCAATGGTCAGGTTTCATTCTTGCCTCACATTCGTCAGAGCCTCACCGATTTATAGCAGTGGTCAAAAGAATGCACGAATGTTGATGAACGAAAATACAGCATATTTGGATGGATCAATCATTTATGGAAATTCGTTGGCTGATAATTTTCGATTGAGTGTCGGTCCGTTCATGAGAATGTCGCAATTCGATGGCACACGTTTTCTACCGGATTGACAGCATTTCATACTTTCATGATGAGGGAGCATAATCGAATTGCTAGTACTATTTTGAAGAGGCAAAATCGACAATAAACTGATAAGAGTTTTTCTAGAGGCAGGGAGATTGTGGGGGGGGGGCTGAATTAAAAGTAATGTAAATCAGGATGATTCCAATGATTTGTACGCACAGCATGCAGTTATTTGCATGCGATCTTTTTGAATGACTTTTGATCACAGATGGGAAATTCGGTAGTTGATAATTGAATCATCAGCAGAACATAAGTGTCTGCAGTCTTGATAAGTGCATTTTACATTATCAACCTTGACCAATTTTTAAGCAAAACGAAGTCCAAATTTGAGAACTACAGCCAATTTCAAAATTACAGTTAATTTTGGCCACCTTCGTTGGATTTTTTGATGTTAAATGCTGGCTCAAATGGGCATGAAGGTTGCATTTTCACTCGATTATATTTATGTGACCATTGTAATCACAAGATCATGTGTGGATTTTAGTGTGAGCTTGTACAGCTGTGATAGCATATCTTGATGGCTTGATCAAGCACTTGCTCGTGTGATCCGTTTGATCACTGGTGATCAAGGAGTTTTGATTCATTATTCAGATGATAATGCATGCATTTTGCTGCACAAGCCAATCACACAGTGACCAATGCAAGAATGGTCAAGTTTAGCATAAAGCGGTATTGTTAAAGCACGTGTCCACATTGGAGAAAGGGTGTCCACTGAGGTCAGTGTGACGTGGAAGTATTCCTGTCTTTGGACCCCCGCGATAGTAGGCGATGGACTAGAAATACTTCCATCTCTAGACCCTTTCTGCAAATGTGGACACGTGCTTAAATAATACCGCATAAAGCATATGATTACTGACTAGCATGATATGATGACCACTGTAGGGGGAGTGGTCATTTTGAGCAGTTGCCTGAAGCGTGATTGGCCAGAAATCGGCCACGAACGGTTTGTTATCACAACAGCATCCTATCCAGATCAATATTGATTACAAATCGAGTGTCCATTCACAGTGTGATTCGGTGCTGATCCGAATCCATTGCCAATGGAAGCCTTTGGAGTGAAGCCTAAAAGGAGACTGCTCATGCAATGCATGAATGAAATATGATTTCATTGATGGACCATTTATTGTTAGATCAGGTTGATTTTACTTGTGCAGATGCAAATTGCTAGTATTGCGAAATAACAACAACAAAGCAAAAGCCGCATTTCAGCATCACCAATAAATTACAATTACCACATCCCATAATCCTCTTAAGCATACTTCCTTATTTGGTTGGGCAAATAAATAGCCGTGGTCATTGCCTCTGATAAATTCCCATGTTATGAGAGATTTGTGCCTGTCGCAGCCATGGTTAGGCTTTATTTAAAGATCGATTACTCAAATTGGATGCATTGTAAAGAAGGCGATACGCCAAATCCTTTATTTATGAGCTTAGATTATGCTGATTTGGCTTGAGAAATACGATTTGCCTGCATGTTAATCATGATTTGATCAAAAGATCACATTGGTTTAGATTAGGATATGCGATTATCGATTGATTAGAACTGGTGATAGCTGGCATGCTTAGCGATCAGCAGATGAGTAAATGATGATCGGCTGATCGATTGTCAATGATTAGGATGATTCAAGGAAGCATTGTGACAACTGGATGTCCCAGGTCAACTAAGAAGTAGCATTCTTTGCATGCATCCAATAGAAGCGCATTTCGCAATGTTCAATTGTGCATATGAATGCTGTGCCTATTCTGGTCGCTTGATAACTCGCTCGAAATTGATGAAAGCTTCATGAGCCATGTCAGTCAGCTGAAAGCTGGCCAAAAATGGCATGAATTTTGTGATGCATAGGGCGGACTTTTGGCTGTGGTGATCTCTTGGCTTTTGATAAATGTTTTGCATTGATTTCTTCTCGAATTATAATTTTGGATAGTTGAGTTACTATCAGCCTGTACTGGTATATTGCAATTCAAATAACCATTGTATTTACAGCATCAAGAGTCGGATGACATCCATTTCTCCATAATACCTATGCATAGGTAATATTCTAGAATATCAAAATTTTATCTGAAGCTTAGTATATCAATAGCATCAATATCGATGCCTGATCATTGATCATGCCAAGCAGTTCAATGGACAGTGGTCATTTTCTGTTAGGTTCGGGCAGTTCACGTGCATGGCACATGTGAAACTGGTCCGTCCTAAATATGGAATTGTTTGTACACTGCGATGGAATGCAGTCGACCCAGGATGGAACTGGATTGGAACCAGTTATAATGATAGATAAGGGGTCAAATATGGGTATATAAACCGTGCATTTTGATGTACTAATCAGTGTCTATTCCTGTGTATTCAGTGCCGACTGAAGGCCTGCGTTAGTATTGGTAAATACTAATCCCTTGGAAATCCACGAATGTAACATTTTCACCATCTCGTAAAAAGGCATTTCCAATTTTAAAGTATGCACCAACCAACTTTGGCAAGGCATGATGAGCCGAAAAGCATATTTTAACTAGATTCAAGTAAGAACCATTGATACGTATTGATGACATTAAAAAATCAGTTATCCAATCAATTAGCACCATGTATTATTATTATATGGCATCAATAATATTCAAACACGAATACCGATAATTGGATAAAGCAATGACCATGAAAAGTCACAAATAATGCATACTGAGGACAATAATGCCGAAAAAGATTATGCCATGTCACTACAAATATTTGCTGCATTGAACGCCTTTGGTATCAAATTTCATGATTGCTTAACACTACATCTAAAGCTCCATAAAAAATGGCAGTCCCGAATCGATTGCAAATTACGATCAATATTCCAATTTTCCATATTCACGTTGTTTTCTATATCCGATCAGGCAACAGAGAAGCATTGATAAGCACATTCCCAGGAGCTGAAATGGAAGGTGTGGTTAGTAATGGTCACTCCACAGCATGCAATGGTGTACCTGAATGCATCCGATTCCAACTGCTAATCCAATGATAATGCCGAAATTCTTTTGCAATTGTTCCATGATGGCATCACTGCAACCCTGAAAAGAGGATGCT